>JACATO010002595.1:0-21593 GCA_018389105.1 Nautilus pompilius
TTTATCTGAGATGAATGGTGCAGAATTTCTATCTTTTTCAATTTTTACACTGGTTCCGTCCACGATTCAATGGAAACGGAAGATGATTAGGGCCCCTAGAGCATCGGGGACCACCCACAGCTGTCCAAGCTGTCGTCAGGGACTCGTACATTTTTTTTTAGGTTCAAAGAAATTTTATTTAAATTTCGATTATTAACAAAAATTGATAATTTTCTTTAATGAAAACTTATGGTCTTAAAGGATTTTGGCCAAAATTAGCTAACATCGAGACTGCGACTGCGAGCCGCCCTCTCTCTGACCAGTAGAAAGGTGTTTTCTCGCCCAGAAATTTGGAGTCGGAAGAATTTAGGGAAACAAAAGCATACATTTATCTTATTTACTCGTAGCTCCTTTCCTCACAGCAGGCCTACCTGGAAATATAAGCTTTGTCGACGCAGCGCTCGCGAGAAGTTACTTATTTTAAAACCGTCCATTAGTAAGGGCGGCTGGCGGCCGATCTTCCGCACGTGGGGTCGGTCATCAGGGCGGAGGGGCAGCGAGTTCACTTCACTTCACCAGCTGGCAAAGCGAGTAGCCAAGCGGAACGGTGGACCGCTACAGTCAGTAACTTACACCAGGCATCACCGACAACCCCAGAAAAACTGTAGATAGAAGCCATAAAAGAAACAATCAGTTCATCCACCGGCCCCTTTCCCCCTTCAGGAAGCCCCGACTTTTCAACCCGTATGTACTCATGCTCGCCTCGATAACGGGATGGCCAACACACACACACTATGTACCTTCAGCATCGCACATCCGCTGGACCACACGATCTCGGGGTCGGTCCTCTTCCTATCGATCGAGGGAGCCCCGCCTTAACCTGCGAGATAAAAAACACTGCAGTGACAACCCCTACCCCCTCCTTTCCCACAAATTTACATAATTTCTAGCATCTAAACTTTACGAAATAAAAAACGCATCAGCTTTAATAAGGTTTTACAATTCAAAAACAAAGTAGCCACTAGATTTTATTATGCTACGGTTACCGATTGTTTATTTAACTACAGACGTGCGGCCAGGTGACAATGAGCCAGCGGGAGAAAATAGGTAAAACTGGAGGGGAAAGGGGCGACAGTTTTCAGGTAAGTATGTTCAGGGTCTGCAGGTGTAAGCGCAGCCAGCTTCGGTCTTACAAAAGCCGGCCGAGACCGCGGAGACAGGGAGACAAGGGCCAGAGAATCTACCGCCACCCCCAGGGTCCGATCCACGCTCATCTCTGGAATGCAGATCGACGCGGGAGAAGACGATTCGAGAAGCAAACACCCATCCGCCCTGAAAAACTCAACCGTCGTCAAATATTCTCTCGTCTCCCACTTCCCACAAAATACCGAGAGAAATGATACAGGAGAAAATGTTGATTTGGGATAATATATTTGATCAAATTACTCGAGGCCCGTTTTGACCAATCCTTTAAAAATATTGAATCAATATCGATCTCTTCATTAACCGATCTGGAATATCAACAAACGACACCAGTCATTATCCCTCAAACGTATAAACGGAAATATTGGAACTTAAAATTATTCTGGCCTGAATTCCAAACAGAAATATCTCTGTGTCTCTCCATCAAACTCAGGTTCGAAAACAGAGACTTTTGTTGAAAGAGAGTAAATGCAGGAGGTTAACGATACTAAATTTATGATTTAGACTTTAGATATAAAATAAATCTAAAATACACAAACACTTTTATTTATTTGGAAAAGATAACATTATTCAATAAACCTGAACTGTTGTTACTGTGCTAAATGCAGTAAACATCCGTTTGTTTCCCTGCAGCTCCCTAGAGATGTTACTACGGGATCATTTGTCAGTTCACTCTAAATTCATCACCGAACGTCTGTAACCACCTTGCACTGTTGTATCAATCTGGTTAGAGCAGGCACCAGACCTGAATCCATATACAGATGGAATGGGGACCCCACCTAGCCACACCACCACGCACCCTTGCACCTTTACATCTGAGTCAGTCACTTTCCAGCTTCAATAAAACTTAATGCAATAAACAAATCAAAAAGTTGATATGAAAACTTTTTGTTATATTTACATAATTGGGACCTGAAAAATGTACAGGTAAACTAGAATTTTGTGAACTTTATAGGAATCAAAATATCAGCCATCAAATATATTCTCTTCACTAAATCACGAGCAGACAATTACCAGGTATTCCAGGTTAAATAATTAGATCGGTCTCTCTGTTCCTTAAATCTATTTTACTGTTTTACTGACAAATCTGGTAAATTCCTTTTTCCAGGTTGTTATTATTACAGTAGAAGTCCTTTAATTCTGCAGGTGCTAGACCACATAGGTACCGGCTTAGGTAATATGCTGGGTTACATCCAGGTATAATTTACCTGTAACACATGAAATCAGAAATAAATCACCTGTTATACTAATGCACAGTAAACCATAACAAACAACACTGCGATAAAATCTCCCCTAAATTAGTGGAGAAGGAACAGTACATGGTGTAGCAGAAGGGGACTTCCCTTATATAGAGCGCGGATAGGGATAAACACGGTCTGGCTGTACCACGGGATCAGCTGATGATAACGAAACTCTCTTCCTTCGATGGCTATTTGAAGGGCTGTTCTTTGAAATGATTTTTAAATACTTCAAAAAATGAATGTTTACTGGAGAAATAAGATATAAAATGTTTTCACAGAACATTAAAAGATGTCACTGCCAAGAGCAGGAAGGCGCCTGGTTACCTGTCCCATAGCAGTGGTAACTTACGGGAGGTCAGCCCGGTGCTGGGTACTGGATTAAACAATTTCTTTCCATTTATTATATTATTATTATTATTTATTATTATTATTATTATTATTATTATTATTATTATTATTATTATTATTATTATTATTCATTATTATATTATTATTATGATTATAGACTGATGTACACAGTTTAATGTTTTTATCCTTGTACAATTTGAGAAAAGTCTGGGAAGTAAATTCTAATTTGTTTCTACCAGACAAGATTCTGGTGAAGATTTCTTAAATATCCAAAACTAAATTAATTATTAATAATTAATTAATTAAGACAACCGATGCACCTCATGTGTCAGCTGTGTCCACACATACAACACGATGGATGCCAGAGTTCTGTACCTGCCAGGTTTAGGGAAGTGACGTGGATGTTCTTGGAGTAGCTGTATGCCGAAGGTTTCCTCTGGGTCCTTAACGTTTGTCTCACTTATAATAAGGACAGTTTTACTAGCTCCATTTATGGCAGCTAAAAGCCCCTTTGTTCTCACTTGATCCCCATTCTGTGTCCTTAGTTTCAAGTTGGCAGATAACGACAGATCAGGATCTGAACAGAAAAATCTAAATAAACAGGACAATAACTTAATACGATTCAGATCTTTCACTAAAACCTGGAAATAACAAAAAAACAGGTGGATCATTGTGTGAACTATTGCTCTGATTTTAAAGAATGAAGAGACTATAACTCATCATTATCTGATGAAGCTTCAGCTATTTGGAGAAAGTGATAATTATTATCCCTTTTCATTCACACCAGTGATGATGATGATGATTATTCGTAAATTCACCTACTGATGTTGACTATGGTCAGTTCTCCACCTATTGATGGATTATATGATATTATAAATTACAATAATAAAATAATAGTTAAAACTCACAGGATGACATCTTTCTTTTGAAATGAAAACAATTCGACAACAGACAGCAAACATATCATTATTTCATACATCTACAGCTGTGTATCTGATATATATAAATCAACATTTTTCCATCCATCTCTATATGCACACTTTGGTGCTATGTCATCAGTGTAACATTTACAGTATTTTACCATCTGACCATAAACCACTGATGAAGCAGAAATATAATCCCTTCTGTTAAACACATCCATCAGATTCTAAAAGATGCTGCTTAAATTGTTTCATCTCTGCCTATCATACATTCCTGGCAAGCATTTTATGAAGCGCTTTCTTACCAAAAGGAGAAAATCCATTAAAGGTAAAGAGAGATGGGGGGTTATGATCCATGGATATGTTACAACCCGCTCAGTCGATGGTGAAACACTAGAATAATTCCATCAAGTGACAGTAAAGTTCTAGGTACAAGTAACTGTAAAAGCCGACTGACCAACCATCAAATGAAACATATTTAATGAATCCAGTGAGGATGAAAGTTTTTTCTTTATGGATGACAGATGATTCATCCCTAGAGAATTTTGCAAATAATATTTGCAAGTATGCATAAGCTCCATCTCGCAATGGAAAATTGCCAATCAAAATCTCATACAGTCATCTCCTGGATCAGAATAGCATCCAAAAATCAAGTTTTCATCTCCACATCAGTTACGTGTAACAAGTACAAGAGGAAGCAAAGGTGTTATCTCTCCGCTATCAGGGTCTGTATCAATATCCATCTCCTTTACTGCCCCCGAGTGGCTTCCGATAGACAGCTATTTGATGCTATATTCTAAACAGCAAGTGTTTCTAGACTTTAGTCTACTGTCTGGCGGACGAAATACTCTGGAAAAACTTCAGGAAATGAACTTTACTGCCAGGATGATGATTTATTCTAAGTATCACCAAGAGTTTTAAATAATCTAAGGAATATAAATCAGTCAATATATTAAGTTTTAAAAATTAATTAATATAGTTGAACTAAATAATCTTTATAATAAAAATTATTGCTATATAAAAAATCTATACATATGATGTTTTTATGTCATTTATTGGTTTATTAACACAGGATGAGCATTAACTAACTATTACTAATTATGATCGATTAAAGCCGTATATCGGTGTCTTTACTGTATCGGTGTCTGAAAGTATAAACAGCTGCACAAGAATCTTACCAGACACCAGCTTTTATTCTTTGCTTTGGAAAATTGAAAATAATTAGATCAGTTTAGTATTGAAATTTAAAATGTAAAATCATTAATATTATGAGGCAGTCGGTCTGTCATCTCTCTATTCCAGATTATTCTAATCCACTCTATGCTAATTTCTTCTACTTCATGTTGTTGGCCACCTTATTGTGATTTGAAGTTTCTGCAGATTCAAGATCCTCCATTCATTAACTAAACTATCTGAATCCTGTGTTCACCCTGTGCATGTCTCCTGTAGCTCTGTAACCCAGTCAAACATTAATCAATCAATCAACTCCACCTGTAAACTGTGAAGTGATCCTCAGGCAGACGATTCTCACTTTCGCTACCAGTGATTTTCTTATTCGAAAAACTGAATCAGCCAAAGGCTAATATTTTTCTTTCCTTTCCAAAACACAAGAGAACCCGATGGACGTTTAGTGAGAAATAAAACAAAGATTCAGTAAACAAAACAAAATATAGAGACTCCATTATAAACTATCAATAAATTATTGACTGAAAAGAATGAGAGCTGCCTGGAGCACAGCAGTGGTCCGGCCACAGAGGGGAATGAAAACTGATTCACTATAAATGAATCCTGAATATTTAGATCAGGTTTGAGTTTTTATGAGGAATTCTGTAACTTTCAGTTTTAAATTAGTGTGATAGATTAGATCAAAATTGTTATGGTCAGACAGATTTGGTGAGTACTAACTAATGATATAGAAAGTCAAAGGGCAGGAAGCTTTTAAAAAATCTATGTAAAGTCTTTTTACCTGGGTGCACATGTAGTTTTTTTGACATCAACAGTGTCTCCTATTGATAACGCATCCTCATCAACATCTATTCTACTGATGCTGATCAATGCCTACCCTATACTTGCATTTTACACGCCGATGTTAAACTTATTCCTGTAGTATGTACAGAAATCTGGTGAACAAACTTTTAAAAATAATTCATTTTTTCAACATAAAAGAGAAGCAGGAAGTTTTTAGCATGAAATAAGTAATAACCAGACTATTTATAAGTTTAATGTTTCAATGGTATGGTGCCAGGTTAGCTAACCACCAATGGTACAGCCTGTTCAGAGTCATTAGCTGCACTCCAAGGAACAATTTGTAAAGATCCAATGATCCATTTTGTTCTTATGATGGATTTTAGTTTCATGTCCTGTTGCTGTCACTGAGGTCACTTCTGGCATTGAAAGGGACAAGTTCCACATTTATTAGATTCATTCCCTAAAAATTTATCTGCTCAACTTTTTAAAATATGTTAATAAATTTTTGAATTAAAAATAAAACACATTTTTGCCTGGACATTTCAAGGGAGTCAAAAAGTCAAAATATACAATATTTTAATGAATAAAAGGAATTGGTCGTACTTTGTCAGTTCACTCCCCACAACTTATCTCTGCACATCCATCTTTTGTATCCTCCCCCAAAATACCCCGGATGTTCTTGAATAAACCTGATAGATATTTTTGATACACAGAATTTTTTCTCAAGTAAATAAAGCATCTGAGATCTCAGCATCGAGAATCCTATCTTCGAAAACCTAATTTAAAACACGGAATGGCTCGAGAGAATCTACCATGACTTTAAGTCTAAATTTAAACTACCGTAGATCTCCGTGTATAAGCCGAGAATTTCGCCGGAATTTTAGACTTAGTGTTTTGGAGTCGGTGTAGACAAAGTTCTCTTTTCTGATGTTAGAAATTTGTATTTGAATCCGGTAAAATACGATCGGATTTTGGTCAAATCATACATATGGCACCCGACATAAAATCCTTCACGATATGATAAGGCTTTGTTTCAAGGAATTTCCTCAAATAGGACGTATGGAGAGACACGACGTTAGCAGGACAGAGCTCTCTAGACCTGTGAGAACATGAATAGACATAATTCCGGAGTAAATATCAGCAGTCACTCCAATGGGTTTTTCCTTTCTTGACAATGGCGGCTATCATCTGAGTGCTTCCTAGAAATAAATAACCACTGTTATGTTTAATATAAGAGGAAATTACTCTTCAAGAAGGCAGTGGATTTATACACCGGTAATATACCAAAACAACATATTTTACTACTGGAAATTAGGTGTAGGATTATACTCCGGGTGGACTATACATGGTTATACCGTAATTAAACTAATGGACAAAAAATACGCCTGCACAATTCAAAGACTTCATATGGGTTTAAAGAACATCCATTTATCCTGAACTATACACAGCACTTGCAGAATATGAGCAGAGTTTAAGACTTTGTTTCAACGCAAAGATGGGAACTATTTTTGGATGAAATAAGCATTCATGATCTGCGTGTCTGCAGCCTTTTCTGGCATAAATTCTGTATTAGGGAGTCTCAGAAGTCGGTTTACTTTAAGGGAACGCATTTGTAGGGATCGCTCGAGGGAGGTCTGAATGGCGATGTCCCTGGCATTCATTCGGTCTTCACGATGCACGGGCCTCAGAGCTGGGCACCATCTTCTATAAAAATACTGGGCCCTTTGTACCGATGGGCATTAGAAAAGACAAGCGGAAAGAAGTCCCTGTCAGAGTCCACCTTCTGTGAATGTCCAGTTGTTGAAATCGCTTACAAATCCATGACAAACAGGTCGACATATTTATATATAGACTGAAGAGGGTTAACTGATAATTCCTATGACTCACGGCCGCAAAGCTATACAGGATTCTGAGAACTGTGAAGACTTGCCTCATCGGAAAAATAAGAAAGATGCCAGTGTTTCAGAAACAGGAATTTGTGGTAGCATTTGCGTTACCTGTTTCAGTCAGCGACTGACGTTGTGTTGGGAGCTGAGTGGCTCGAGTCTGATTACTCATCTGCTGTACTCCGTGTAGAGGTGATGACACCTGATACTTCTCGCTTCAGGTTCATCAATCTCCGTGAATTTCCTCCTCCTACTCTTTTTTGGTGGTGAGGGCAATTGTGTGGTGCGTGGTGTGAACGTTTGTGTGCGTGTTCATCTCCGTAGGGAAGGGAGTGGGTATTGAGGACGAAACCTCAGCGGAACGAAAGTTCCTGGTAGAAGTCCGAAAACTCCTCTGCGGGTCAGAGGTCGGACCGAAACCCTTGCAAAAGCCTTGCGCTAATGCTATTGAAACATGGCACGCGATGTCCAGGTCCAAAGGACCGAAAGCCCTGACTTTCGTGAGGGTGGGGCAATACCCCAGGCAGAAACCTTCCGCCGAGTGACCGCTTCCCCAGCCAAAACCCTCAGGGAGGAAGCCTCGGCGAGTTCTGTCCGCGATACGGTCTTGAACAAACGCCCAACCTTCCCTCGCCCCCCACTCTTTCGAGCGGAGGTCTTTCCAACAAGTGTGGACCAAACGCAGACTACTAGACTCCGCCCTCCAGGGCCAGAAACCTAAGTGACCAGGCCCAAAAAGGGCGTGGCACTCGTCTGGTACCCTAAATGGAGGCTGCGTCACAGCCTGCAAACTGAGGGTGACTTAGATCTGTACCTTGTCTTATAGCGGACGGCTTTTGATTGTCATGTCCTTTGAGTGATTTAGTTGAATCGTAGAGACAGAGAGAGAGAGAGAGAGAGAGAGAGAGTGTGTGCGTGCGTGTGTAGTTTGATATCTTGTGTCTCCTCTTACAGAATGACGACGTACAGCAGGTGCCCCGTGTACCGCTCTTCTCTTAAAGAATTACAGAGGACGTTTGGTCCTCTGTCGTCGATTCTGACCTCCGCCTGTTTATGGCGGGGTGGTCGTCAACACGGGTTACCGCCCACCGAGACGTCCAGTCAGAGCTGAAATATATAAATATCCAGTTAATAACCCGTTTTTGGTAGGCCACGGCCGACTCCGCCTTTGTGAGTGTATTACTAACATATTTGATCACGTGCCATTAGTCCACTTATACCTAATTGCTTTATCACAGGACCTTCGTCAGCAAGTCACGTGACCGACATTTCTGCTCTTATTTACTCAGCTCCTTCAGTTTATTTCATTTTTTATTTTAAAAAAATTTATTAACAAATTTAGTTAGGATCAAAAAATCACCATGCGTCACTTTGTTTCCACTGATCCAGGGCCCCTATTCGAGCCTTGCAGCGTCCCAGGTCCCGATTTTCTGAGTCACGGTTCTAGGTTATTTAATGGGAGTCAGGAGAGACGTCAGCTCTGGGGATAAGGAAAATAGATGCATCAAGTTATACTGAGATTTTTGCGGTTACGAAATCTACAAGAAGCTGTTGATTTACTCCGGAACCAATCATTGAGGCTGGGTAGTCAGTGTATAGTGGCAGTGATGTCAAACGTATCGATAACCACTCTACCCAGACCGTTAACCACGGCGCCGAACAGCGAGATCCTGAACGGTTACCGGTCGTATAGTTCGCTTGCACGGTCAAAACTGGAAAGAAAAGGGGTTTAACGAGATCGTGATCCCTGCAGCTTCCCTTGTGATTACAAAGACAGCGTCGTGTTCCTAACCTCAATATCCCCGCCATACCAGTGGTGACGGATTGTTTTCTGTTTGTAGATCTCATGACAATAAACTTTAACTCGACGGTGAGAACGCAATTATAACCAGGAACCACGAGAGACGGAATCTTAGTTGACTAAATAAAGATAAAAGAGTAAACACATTATAGATCGCCTTTGTATACAATTTTGGATGCATCTAGACCCCATTAGCCATCAAATCTGTATTACTCGTCGCAGGTAGATCCATACAGTCTGATCGAGAATCCTTTGTTACAACAAATCCAAACAACTCTCTGACCCCTCGTCTGTTGACTGAATGTACAGCCAGCGCAACACAAATACTAACTAGCGATTCCAAGCTGGGGTGGAATAGAGGTGAGCGGTAAAAGAAGATAACACATGGAAAGTAGAAAGGTATTTACAATAGAGTCCATCTATTGTCTCATACGTCTACTTTCACGTTTTACGCAATAAAGTCGGCATACAAAGATTTTTATTGTGATTCTCTTTCACAAAACAAACAAAACAATCAGACGGGTAGATGAGTTCTCTCCTCCAACATCACACGGTGTATTAGCAGTAAGGTATAATTAGTAATAAAACCAGACATTTTAAAGATGCTATTTGCTGATGATGACAGACGATAGAACGACATAATAATATTTGCAAACCAACGTAAAACCGATCAGAGAATGAAAGGTCTATTCACAATGGTTAACAGGAATATTGTCGACCTAGTATAAGGGAAATTTCTTCAAAATACAATAACTAAGGCTGTTAAAATTGAGGATAAAAATGATTGATATTCAGTAATGATTATCGTTTACTATTAAATTAATTTTAATTATGGAAATTATTTCAGTCTTTAAATGTTGTCTCCAAATTTACAGCTGATAAAATAAATTTAAAATGTACAAGACAATTCCTTGCTTTGTAGGTCCATAATTGGTCTGATTTAACATTGTAATCTCCAAAAATCCATACCTTTGTTTTTCCTTTTTTCGCCACTAAAACCTTAAGGTGAAACTTTTCTTTGTTAACATAAATTTTGAATCTTCAGGCCAGAACTGACCAGTTTTTCAAAAAAAAACGACTTGTCCGTTATTCTAACAATGAAACGTCAAAATAAAATTATGCTAAAATTATTATTTATTATATTTTTTTTTTTGCCGACTTCAGCAGGGGAAAAAACCGGATGGAAACTAAAGTTTTCTTGTACCCATGACATTTGTATTTATTTAAATTTATGGAAACTTGAATTTCCATCCGGTTTTTTTTACAGAGAAACGTCGGTAATAAGATGGAGTCAGACTCGATTTGCGTTGCACGGCTCAAATGGCTGCGTCACAGACGTGGATCACAGAAACAGCGACATCGACGACGGTCGACTGCTGCTGCTGCTGTGTAAATGGCTAAAATCGGTTATCTATCTATGGCAACCAACTTATAGGCAGCAGGTAGTATTCGGAATTATTACCGGCTGACATCACGGATGATAATTCCCATAATTTTAACGAACACGAAGACGCACGCGAAGATGGAGGCAAAATTAAAACGCACTATTGGTAAGGGGCGGGGACGCAGAATCAGACGCACTATTTGAAAGGGGCGGGGACGCAGAATCAAACGCACATTGGAAAGGGACGGAGAATCAAAACGCACTATTGGAAAGGGACGGGGACGCAGAATCAGACGCACTATTTGAAAGGGACGGGGACGGAGAATCAAACGCACTATTGGAAAGGGACGGGGACGCAGAATCAGACGCACAATTGGAAAGGGACGGGGACGCAGAATCAGACGCACTATTTGAAAGGGGCGGGACGCAGAATCAGACGCACTATTGGAAAGGGACGGGGACGCAGAATCAGACGTACTATTGGAAAGGGACGGGGACGCAGAATCAGACGCACAATTGGAAAGGGACGGAGAAGCAAACGCACTATTGGAAAGGGACGGGGACGCAGAATCAGACGCACTATTTGAAAGGGACGGGGACGGAGAATCAAACGCACTATTGGAAGGGGACGGGGACGCAGAATCAGACGCACATTGGAAAGGGATGGGGACGCAGAATCAGACGCACTATTGAAAGGGGCGGGGACGCATCAGACGCACAAATGGAAAGGGACGGGGACGCAGAATAAGACGCACTATTTGAAAGGGACGGGGACGCAGAATCAGACGCACTATTTGAAAGGGACGGGGACGCAGAATCAGACGCACTATTGGAAAGGGACGGGGACGCAGAATCAGACGCACAAATGGAAAGGGACGGGGACGCAGAATCAGACGCACAAATGGAAAGGGACGGGGACGCAGAATCAGACGCACTATTTGAAAGGGACGGGGACGCAGAATCAGACGCACAATTGGAAAGGGACGGGGACGCAGAATCAGACGCACTATTGGAAAGGGACGGGGACGCAGAATCAGACGCACTATTTGAAAGGGGCGGGGACGCAGAATCAGACGCACTATTGGAAAGGGGCGGGGACGCAGAATCAGACGCACAATTGGAAAGGGGCGGGGACGCAGAATCAGACGCACTATTGGAAAGGGACGGGGACGCAGAATCAGACGCACTATTGGAAAGGGGCGGGGACGCAGAATCAGACGCACTATTGGAAAGGGGCGGGGGCGCAGAATCAGACGCACAATTGGAAAGGGGCGGGGACGCAGAATCAGACGCACTATTTGAAAGGGACGGGGACGGAGAATCAGACGCACAATTGGAAAGGGACGGGGAAGCAGAATCAGACGCACTATTGGAAAGGGACGGGGAGCAGAATCAGACGCACTATTTGAAAGGGACGGGGACGCAGAATCAGACGCACTATTGGAAAGGGGCGGGGACGCAGAATCAGACGCACTATTGGAAAGGGACGGGGACGCAGAATCAGACGCACTATTGAAAGGGACGGGGACGCAGAATCAGACGCACTATTGGAAAGGGGCGGGGACGCAGAATCAGACGCACTATTTGAAAGGGGCGGGGACGCAGAATCAGACGCACTATTGGAAAGGGGCGGGGACGCAGAATCAGACGCACTATTGGAAAGGGGCGGGGACGCAGAATCAGACGCACTATTGGAAAGGGGCGGGGACGCAGAATCAGACGCACAATTGGAAAGGGACGGGGACGCAGAATCAGACGCACTATTGGAAAGGGACGGGGACGCAGAATCAGACGCACTATTGGAAAGGGGCGGGGACGCAGAATCAGACGCACTATTGGAAAGGGACGGGGACGCAGAATCAGACGCACTATTGGAAAGGGACGGGGACGCAGAATCAGACGCACTATTGGAAAGGGACGGGGACGCAGAATCAGACGCACAAATGGAAAGGGACGGGGACGCAGAATCAGACGCACTATTTGAAAGGGGCGGGGACGCAGAATCAAACGCACTATTGGAAAGGGGCGGGGACGCAGAATCAGACGCACTATTGGAAGGGGCGGGGACGCAGAATGAGACGCACAAATGGAAAGGGACGGGGACGCAGAATCAGACGCACTATTGGAAAGGGACGGGGACGCAGAATCAGACGCACTATTGGAAAGGGACGGGGACGCAGAATCAGACGCACTATTGGAAAGGGACGGGGACGCAGAATCAGACGCACCATTGGAAAGGGGCGGGGACGCAGAATCAGACGCACTATTGGAAAGGGACGGGGACGCAGAATCAGACGCACTATTGGAAAGGGACGGGGAAGCAGAATCAGACGCACTATTTGAAAGGGGCGGGGACGCAGAATCAGACGCACTATTGGAAAGGGGCGGGGACGCAGAATCAGACGCACTATTGGAAAGGGACGGGGACGCAGAATCAGACGCACTATTGGAAAGGGGCGGGACGCAGAATCAGACGCACAATTGGAAAGGGACGGAGAATCAACGCACTATTGGAAAGGGGCGGGGACGCAGAATCAGACGCACTATTTGAAAGGGACGGGGACGGAGAATCAAACGCACTATTGGAAAGGGACGGGGACGCAGAATCAGACGCATAATTGGAAAGGGACGGGGAAGCAGAATCAGACGCACTATTTGAAAGGGGCGGGGACGCAGAATCAGACGCACTATTGGAAAGGGGCGGGGACGCAGAATCAGACGCACTATTTGAAAGGGACGGGGACGCAGAATCAGACGCACTATTTGAAAGGGGCGGGGACGCAGAATCAGACGCACTATTGGAAAGGGACGGGGACGCAGAATCAGACGCACAATTGGAAAGGGACGGGGAAGCAGAATCAGACGCACAATTGGAAAGGGCGGGGACGCAGAATCAGACGCACTATTTGAAAGGGACGGGGACGGAGAATCAGACGCACAATTGGAAAGGGACGGGGACGCAGAATCAGACGCACAATTGGAAAGGGACGGGGACGCAGAATCAGACGCACTATTGAAAGGGGCGGGGACGCAGAATGAGACGTACAATTGGAAAGGGGCGGGGGGAGAAGAATCGGGGGACGCAGAATCGCGCACAATTGGAAAGGGGCGGGGACGCAGAATCAGACGCACTATTGAAAGGGGACGGGGGACGGAGAATCAGACGCACAATTGGAAAGGGAGGGGACGCAGAATCAGACGCACTATTGGAAAGGGGCGGGGGCGCAGAATCAGACGCACAATTGGAAAGGGACGGGGACGCAGAATCAGACGCACTATTTGAAAAGGGACGGGGAGGAGAATCAGACGCACAAATGGAAAGGGACGGGGACGCAGAATAAGACGCACAAATGGAAAGGGACGGGGAAGCAGAATCAGACGCACTATTTGAAAGGGGCGGGGACGCAGAATAAGACGCACTATTGGAAGGGGCGGGGACGCAGAATGAGACGCACAAATGGAAAGGGACGGGGACGCAGAATAAGACGCACTATTGGAAAGGGACGGGGACGCAGAATCAGACGCACAATTGGAAAGGGACGGGGACGCAGAATCAGACGCACTATTTGAAAGGGGCGGGACGCAGAATAAGACGCACTATTGGAAGGGGCGGGGACGCAGAATGAGACGTACAAATGGAAAGGGGCGGGGACGCAGAATCAGACGCACTATTGGAAAGGGGCGGGGACGCAGAATCAGACGCACTATTGGAAAGGGACGGGGACGCAGAATCACACGAACTATTGGAAAGGGACGGGGACGCAGAATCAGACGCACAATTGGAAAGGGGCGGGGACGCAGAATCAGACGCACTATTGGAAAGGGGCGGGGACGCAGAATCAGACGCACTATTGGAAAGGGACGGGGACGCAGAATCACACGAACTATTGGAAAGGGACGGGGACGCAGAATCAGACGCACAATTGGAAAGGGACGGGGAAGCAGAATCAGACGCACTATTTGAAAGGGGCGGGGACGCAGAATCAGACGCACTATTGGAAAGGGCGGGGACGCAGAATCAGACGCACTATTGGAAAGGGGCGGGGACGCAGAATCAGACGCACTATTGGAAAGGGACGGGGACGCAGAATAAGACGCACTATTGGAAGGGGCGGGGACGCAGAATCAGACGCACAAATGGAAAGGGACGGGGACGCAGAATAAGACGCACTATTGGAAAGGGACGGGGACGCAGAATCAGACGCACTATTGGAAAGGGACGGGGACGCAGAATCAGACGCACAATTGGAAAGGGACGGGAAGCAGAATCAGACGCACTAATTGAAAGGGGCGGGGACGCAGAATAAGACGCACTATTGGAAGGGGCGGGGACGCAGAATGAGACGTACAAATGGAAAGGGACGGGGACGCAGAATAAGACGCACTATTGGAAGGGGCGGGGACGCAGAATGAGACGTACAAATGGAAAGGGACGGGGACGCAGAATCAGACGCACCATTGGAAAGGGGCGGGGACGCAGAATCAGACGCACTATTGGAAAGGGACGGGGACGCAGAATGAGACGTACAAATGGAAAGGGGACGGGAAGCAGAATCAGACGCACTATTTGAAAGGGGCGGGGACGCAGAATCAGACGCACTATTGGAAAGGGGCGGGGACGCAGAATCAGACGCACTATTGGAAAGGGGCGGGGACGCAGAATCAGACGCACTATTGGAAAGGGGCGGGCACGCAGAATCAGACGCACTATTGGAAAGGGACGGAGAATCAAACGCACTATTGGAAAGGGACGGGGACGCAGAATCAGACGCACTATTTGAAAGGACGGGACGGAGAATCAAACGCACTATTGGAAAGGGACGGGGACGCAGAATCAGACGCACATTGGAAAGGGACGGGGACGCAGAATCAGACACGCACTATTGGAAAGGGACGGGGACGCAGAATCAGACGCACTATTTGAAAGGGACGGGGACGCAGAATCAGACGCACTATTTGAAAGGGGCGGGGACGCAGAATCAGACGCACTATTGGAAAGGGACGGGGACGCAGAATCAGACGCACTATTGGAAAGGGACGGGGAAGCAGAATCAGACGCACAATTGGAAAGGGGCGGGGACGCAGAATCAGACGCACTATTTGAAAGGGACGGGGACGGAGAATCAGACGCACAATTGGAAAGGGACGGGGACGCAGAATCAGACGCACAATTGGAAAGGGACGGGGAAGCAGAATCAGACGCACTATTTGAAAGGGGCGGGGACGCAGAATCAGACGCACAATTGGAAAGGGGCGGGGGCGCAGAATCAGACGCACAATTGGAAAGGGGCGGGGACGCAGAATCAGACGCACTATTTGAAAGGGACGGGGACGGAGAATCAGACGCACAATTGGAAAGGGGCGGGGACGCAGAATCAGACGCACTATTGGAAAGGGGCGGGGACGCAGAATCAGACGCACAATTGGAAAGGGGCGGGGACGCAGAATCAGACGCACTATTTGAAAGGGACGGGGACGGAGAATCAGACGCACAATTGGAAAGGGACGGGGAAGCAGAATCAGACGCACAATTGGAAAGGGACGGGGACGCAGAATCAGACGCACTATTTGAAAGGGGCGGGGACGCAGAATCAGACGCACTATTGGAAAGGGGCGGGGACGCAGAATCAGACGCACTATTGGAAAGGGACGGGGACGCAGAATCAGACGCACTATTGGAAAGGGACGGGGACGCAGAATCAGACGCACTATTGGAAAGGGACGGGGAGCAGAATCAACAGACGCACTATTTGAAAGGGGCGGGGACGCAGAATCAGACGCACTATTGGAAAGGGGCGGGGAGCAGAATCAGACGCACTATTGGAAAGGGGCGGGGACGCAGAATCAGACGCACTATTGGAAAGGGGGGGGACGCAGAATCAGACGCACTATTGGAAAGGGACGGGGACGCAGAATCACACGAACTATTGGAAAGGGACGGGGACGCAGAATCAGACGCACATTGGAAAGGGGCGGGGACGCAGAATCAGACGCACTATTGGAAAGGGACGGGGACGCAGAATCAGACGCACTATTGGAAAGGGACGGGGACGCAGAATAAGACGCACTATTGGAAAGGGACGGGGACGCAGAATGAGACGCACAAATGGAAAGGGACGGGGACGCAGAATCAGACGCACAAATGGAAAGGGACGGGGACGCAGAATAAGACGCACTATTGGAAGGGGCGGGGACGCAGAATGAGACGTACAAATGGAAAGGGACGGGGACGCAGAATAAGACGCACTATTGGAAAGGGACGGGGACGCAGAATCAGACGCACTATTGGAAAGGGACGGGGACGCAGAATCAGACGCACAAATGGAAAGGGACGGGGACGCAGAATAAGACGCACTATTGGAAGGGGCGGGGACGCAGAATGAGACGTACAAATGGAAAGGGACGGGGACGCAGAATAAGACGCACTATTGGAAAGGGCGGGGACGCAGAATGAGACGCACTATTGGAAAGGGCGGGCACGCAGAATCAGACGCACAATTGGAAAGGGACGGAGAATCAAACGCACTATTGGAAAGGGACGGGGACGCAGAATCAGACGCACTATTTGAAAGGGACGGGGACGGAATCAAACGCACTATTGGAAAGGGACGGGGACGCAGAATCAGACGCACAATTGGAAAGGGACGGGGGAGCAGAATCAGACGCACTATTTGAAAGGGGCGGGGACGCAGAATCAGACGCACTATTGGAAAGGGGCGGGGACGCAGAATCAGACGCACTATTGGAAAGGGACGGGGACGCAGAATCAGACGCACTATTTGAAAGGGGCGGGGACGCAGAATCAGACGCACTATTGGAAAGGGACGGGGACGCAGAATCAGACGCACAATTGGAAAGGGACGGGGAAGCAGAATCAGACGCACAATTGGAAAAGGGCGGGGACGCAGAATCAGACGCACTATTTGAAAGGGACGGGGACGGAGAATCAGACGCACATTGGAAAGGGACGGGAAGCAGAATCAGACGCACATTGGAAAGGGACGGGGAAGCAGAATCAGACGCACTATTTGAAAGGGGCGGGGACGCAGAATCAGACGCACAATTGGAAAGGGGCGGGGGCGCAGAATCAGACGCACATTGGAAAGGGACGGGGACGCAGAATAAGACGCACTATTGGAAGGGGCGGGGACGCAGAATGAGACGTACAAATGGAAAGGGACGGGGACGCAGAATAAGACGCACTATTGGAAGGGGCGGGGACGCAGAATGAGACGTACAAATGGAAAGGGACGGGGACGCAGAATAAGACGCACTATTTGAAAGGGACGGGGACGCAGAATAAGACGCACAAATGGAAAGGGACGGGGACGCAGAATCAGACGCACAAATGGAAAGGGACGGGGACGCAGAATAAGACGCACTATTGAAAGGGGCGGGGACGCAGAATCAGACGCACTATTGGAAAGGGACGGGGACGCAGAATGAGACGCACTATTGGAAAGGGACGGGGACGCAGAATCAGACGCACTATTGGAAAGGGACGGGACGCAGAATCAGACGCACATTGGAAAGGGACGGGGAAGCGGAATCAGACGCACTATTTGAAAGGGGCGGGGACGCAGAATCAGACGCACTATGGAAAGGGGCGGGGACGCAGAATCAGACGCACAAATGGAAAGGGACGGGGACGCAGAATAAGACGCACTATTGGAAAGGGGCGGGGACGCAGAATGAGACGCACTATTGGAAAGGGACGGGGACGCAGAATCAGACGCAACTATTGGAAAGGGACGGGGACGCAGAATCAGACGCACAATTGGAAGGGGCGGGGACGCAGAATCAACGCACTATTGGAAAGGGGCGGGGACGCAGAATCAGACGCACTATTGGAAAGGGACGGGGACGCAGAATCAGACGCACTATTTGAAAGGGGCGGGACGCAGAATCAGACGCACTATTGGAAAGGGGCGGGGACGCAGAATCAGACGCACTATTGGAAAGGGGCGGGGACGCAGAATCAGACGCACTATTGGAAAGGGACGGGGACGCAGAATCAGACGCACTATTGAAAGGGACGGGGACGCAGAATCAGACGCACAATTGGAAAGGGACGGGGAAGCAGAATCAGACGCACTATTTGAAAGGGGCGGGGACGCAGAATCAGACGCACTATTGGAAAGGGGCGGGGACGCAGAATCAGACGCACTATTGGAAAGGGACGGGGACGCAGAATCAGACACTATTGGAAAGGGGCGGGGACGCAGAATCAGACGCACTATTGGAAAGGGACGGGGACGCAGAATCAGACGCACTATTGGAAAGGGGCGGGGACGCAGAATCAGACGCACTATTGGAAAGGGACGGGGACGCAGAATCAGACGCACAATTGGAAAGGGACGGGGAAGCAGAATCAGACGCACTATTTGAAAGGGGCGGGGACGCAGAATCAGACGCACTATTGGAAAGGGGCGGGGACGCAGAATCAGACGCACTATTGGAAAGGGGCGGGGACGCAGAATCAGACGCACTATTGGAAAGGGGCGGGCACGCAGAATCAGACGCACAATTGGAAAGGGACGGAGAATCAAACGCACTATTGGAAAGGGACGGGGAAGCAGAATCAGACGCACTATTTGAAAGGGACGGGGACGGAGAATCAAACGCACTATTGGAAAGGGACGGGGACGCAGAATCAGACGCACAATTGGAAAGGGACGGGGAAGCAGAATCAGACGCACTATTTGAAAGGGGCGGGGACGCAGAATCAGACGCACTATTGGAAAGGGGCGGGGACGCAGAATCAGACGCACTATTGGAAAGGGGCGGGCACGCAGAATCAGACGCACAATTGGAAAGGGACGGGGACGCAGAATCAGACGCACTATTGGAAGGGACGGGGACGCAGAATCAGACGCACTATTGAAAGGACGGGGACGGAGAATCAAACGCACTATTGGAAAGGGACGGGGACGCAGAATCAGACGCACAATTGGAAAGGGACGGGGAAGAGAATCAGACGCACAATTGGAAAGGGACGGGGACGCAGAATCAGACGCACTATTGGAAAGGGACGGGGACGCAGAATCAGACGCACTATTGGAAAGGGGCGGGGACGCAGAATCAGACGCACTATTGGAAAGGGGCGGGCACGCAGAATCAGACGCACAATTGGAAAGGGACGGAGAATCAAACGCACTATTGGAAAGGGACGGGGAAGCAGAATCAGACGCACTATTGGAAAGGGACGGGGACGGAGAATCAAACGCACTATTGGAAAGGGACGGGGACGCAGAATCAGACGCACAATTGGAAAGGGACGGGGAAGCAGAATCAGACGCACAATTGGAAAGGGGCGGGGACGCAGAATCAGACGCACAATTGGAAAGGGACGGGGACGCAGAATCAGACGCACTATTGGAAAGGGACGGGGACGCAGAATCAGACGCACAATTGGAAAGGGGCGGGGACGCAGAATCAGACGCACTATTGGAAAGGGACGGGGACGCAGAATCAGACGCACAATTGGAAAGGGACGGGGACGCAGAATCAGACGCACTATTGGAAGGGGCGGGGACGCAGAATGAGACGCACTATTTGAAAGGGACGGGGACGCAGAATCAGACGCACTATTTGAAAGGGGCGGGACGCAGAATCAGACGCACTATTGGAAAGGGACGGGGGCGCAGAATCAGACGCAAATTGGAAAGGGGCGGGGACGCAGAATCAGACGCACTATTGGAAAGGGACGGGGACGCAGAATCAGACGCACAATTGGAAAGGGGCGGGGACGCAGAATCAGACGCACTATTGGAAAGGGACGGGGGCGCAGAATCAGACGCACAATTGGAAAGGGACGGGGACGCAGAATCAGACGCACAATTGGAAAGGGACGGGGACGCAGAATCAGACGCACAATTGGAAAGGGGCGGGGACGCAGAATCAGACGCACTATTGGAAAGGGACGGGGACGCAGAATCAGACGCACAATTGGAAAGGGACGGGGGCGCAGAATCAGACGCACAATTGGAAAGGGGCGGGGACGCAGAATCAGACGCACTATTTGAAAGGGGCGGGGACGCAGAATCAGACGCACTATTTGAAAGGGGCGGGGACGCAGAATCAGACGCACTATTGGAAAGGGACGGGGGCGCAGAATCAGACGCACAATTGGAAAGGGGCGGGGACGCAGAATCAGACGCACTATTTGAAAGGGCGGGGACGCAGAATCAGACGCAGAGGCTTTACTACTAGCTGGACAATTTAGTTAATTTTAATGCAATCGGCATCTTAACCAACTCTAGCAAACCACACCTGTGACAGGTATCATCGCCAGTTTCCTTTGATAGATGAACTCTCATCGGCATCGAGTATAATTCCATAATATTGTACAATGGTCATATTGGAAGAAAAAAATGGTTAGTATGGTGAGTAGAAAAGTTGACAACAAATAAAGGATTCAAGGTGCGATTATTGATGAAAGTATAAATTCCTATCTAAATAGATTAAAACTATCCAAATTCCTTTGCCTAAATAAATAAACTTGAATTCTGTATTTGTGTGGATAATGTAACAAGCGAGAACAAAATAAGTAAGGTTTGTAAATTAATAAGAAGAAAACAAAAATTCCTGAAAAAAGCAAAAGAAAAGGATGTCAGTAACAAAATTATTCCACAAATACTTTCAAGCTGCTTGCATGAAAGAAGAAAGAAATACAAGTAAAGCACCAGCCCAATCTTAGGAATCTGATTGAAAGAGTAAAGAAAATCCTGTTTTTTTGTAAAGAAGTTTTTTACTTTACTATTTTTAAAATAAATCTAGGAAAAGGTCTACCGTTTTACAAGAGTGCAAATTAAAACGAAAGTTTAAAGGAGAAAGGGAGAAAATTGAAAAGTTTACTATTTA
>JACATO010002596.1:0-18601 GCA_018389105.1 Nautilus pompilius
CACAAATAAAACAGTCTAATACTGCGATTTAAAAAAAAAAAAAGAAGTGAGATAGCAGCAAGATTGAGATTAATGGATCGTGAAATAATCCACTTTTAATGATCCCGGAGGCGGTCTTGTGTAAAGATAGAGAAGATGAGGAGCGAGGGTAATTTCGGTTGGAAAGCCACACGCTGCCGCTATCAGTCGGTGCAGTCGTAATTGTCGGAATTTCCTCCAAGACCGTGACGCGATAAACATCGACGTCAACAGAAGCGGACTGGAAGAAATAAAGCAAGCAATAATAAACCCGTCCGAAAAACAGCGAACACAGCCAAGGAGAAGAGGAGGAGGAGGGAGAGGAAAATATGTATATTTTTTTCCCCTTTTCTTCCAGAAATGTAGGCTAATGATTGAGCTTGGTGTTTAAATTCGGAAAGACAGCTCGCCTAATTGAACCCCACGGGTCCCCTTATCCCAGAAATGGAATATCCGATCGGCATGCCGTACTCAACTTGCATAACGGAAATTAAATAGCAATAACTCTGTTTTTGTTCTGCTAATATAAGAATTCCCCATCCACACTTCCTACCATCTTAGCAAGAAGGGGAAGTAGATGCACCTATCTGATCCGAATTAAAGTGACACCTTTTAAATACTTACAAGTTATTTAATCGGCTACTGGGATTTTTCCTGTTAACAGAAACGGGTCCAGTCGTGCCGCAGGTGGCACCAACTAAAAGGTATGACATATAGCCAGTGAACCGCGACGATGGGCTAATTTCATCATCTATATCTTTATAACTGTAAACCAACCCCTCCTCCCACATTCCGCATACGTTCGTTCTCCCCCCACCCACCCCCACAAGAGAGAACAGCTATCCGTTATTAGACTGAACAGACAAAACAAAAACTAGTATAATCGCGATTTAAATTAGTCGGGCTTAGTAGATCCGCTCACACGGATGCGGAGGTTGCCTCTCTCGCAATTACTGCGTCAGAAGTAGCAGAGATGCCGCAACTGACCGCTGCGCGCGCTCTCTGCGCCACTACGGGTTCAAGGGCGACAAGCCGAACGACCAACTCACGTGACCTTGTTCGCAGCTGCGCGCGCGGTGATGGCGGTCTCGTTCCGTTAAATTCGGAGAAATAAGAGCGTCTAAAATCCCCTTGAATCGTGAGCCCTCCTTAAATAGCGAGAGCAACCGAGGTTGACAGCTGTCGCGGAATCCCAGACAGATTTTTTTTTTTTTGCGTTTTGGAGGGAGAATGTTGAGGTTATAAAAACCAAACGATTTTTTGAATCAACGGGTCGAAAGGGTTAATTTAAAAAATGACCAGCGGGTGGGGAATGGTTATTTTCGTAGATGGGGAAGGGGAAAGTGGAGCTCGGCGCCGGGCCCGGCCAACGCAATCCACTCGCTCCCGCCTCCCTCAACCCTTACTGCCATGTCGTCTGCTCTTCGGACGAGCCACGAAACTTGTCGCAGTTTTGACGAAGGAGGTCTTCTTTCTCGCGACGTCCAGCATGTCACTTCAAACGGAGCCTGACGTGTCGAATCTCACCTTTCCCCCTATTCTGGCGACAAAAGAAAGGTTTTGGGGGCGCCAAAAATGGGAGGGGGAGAGGAGGGGGGTCGAAAGGCTAGGCTAATGTTATCTGTAAAATCGTTAGATTACAACGAATATTTCTTGAAATAGAAGCAAAAAAGATAAAAGAGGGAGAGAGAGAGAGAGCGAGAGAGAGAGAGATGGAGAGAGAAAAAGAGAGAGAGAGAGAGAGAGAGAGAGAGAGAGAGAGAGAGAGGGAAGAGAGAAAAAGAGAGAGAGAAGAGAGAGAGAGAGAGAGGAGGAGAGAGAGAGAGAGAGAGAGATGGGAGAGATGACTTCAGTACAGGAGAGAGATGGAGAGAGAGAGAGAGAGAGATAGATGAGAGGGAGATGGAGAGATGACGTCTACAGAGAGATAGGAGTTGGAGATAGAGATCGCGAGAGAGAGGTCGAGAGAGGAGATAGAGAGGAGAGAGATATCAGAGAGATATGAGCCTGGAGTCAGTCCCATCGAGAGAGATGAGGAGATGAGAGAGTGACGTCTTACTCGAGAGAGATCTCTCGCGAGAGAGAGCGAGAGATGAGAGGAGCTCGAGAGAGAGACGAGAGATCTCGAGAGGGGGAGACTCTTACGTCAGTACAGAGAGAGAGAGCGAGAGATGGAGAGAACTTGCGGTTGTCACTGCGAAAGAATGAAATGAATCGCCATGGATGACATCGTTGTACACTCAAGATTCCCAACAAGGCAGCGAGCGGCAGAACACGATATCGCTGATTTTTTTTTTTTAAAAAGAAAAAACAAAACAACAACCATGGATGTACAAGAGACCGAAGACGGCATCGGACTACATCTTGTACTTAAATGCTTCAGCTAACGCCATTACGAAATTGATCACTTTCAATGAGTGCGATCTGGGAATGGAGTCAGTCAACGGAAGGGTGTAAGAGTGTAACCGTTTTGGGCGGTTATATCGGGGTCTCTCGTACTCACTCGGGATATTTATCTGCGAAACGAGTGGAAATTTAGAAAGTTAAAAAACAACAACAACAACAACAAACAACAAAAACCTGGAGACATTCAAATTCGATCATCTTCTGAAGACGAAACCTCTCTTCCTTATAGGAAGCTTGTCGACGAACATCGCTGATTGTACTCGGTCACCAAAAGCATTTCTTCCTTTGTAATAATACGCGGTTTCTTCTTTCAATAAATAAACTTTTGATACTTTTCTAACAAATATAACCGACATCGTAGCTGCTCTCCTTACAAGAAGATCGGGCAAACAACCCTTGTGCGTCACAGTTGTGCACGACGATCACCTGTTTAAGTTATGACGTCACTAGTTGACTGGGAATGACACTTTAAGAAACAAAAAAGGTTGTACCAAAAATCGATACGAAAATATTGAATTATTTGTTTAAACAATTGATATTTTTTTGATTAGAAATATTAATGAAGAAAGAGTGGCGTCAGAATTCATGGGTTGCCATGTTGCACAACTATGACGTGAGCGATCTTGTAGTCTTGACTTTGAAATAAAAAAGAGAATATCAAAAGATCGCTTACCGAATAAAAACAACAATTTTTTTTTAAAAAAATAATTTAAAAGTATAAAATAACGCTAGAGATAAGTTATTAGAAAATGTTCTGATTATTAAGTATATTAATTCTGCCTTGTTAAGAACAAAATGTGAGGGTTACTATGCTGAATAAGAAGGTTGATCCATATTAACGCAGTAAGTTGGCATATCAGAATCCTCGAGTGCCAGGTGGCAATTCACATTTTATCTCACAAATAAAAACGGTACAAAATAAAACTTAACAAAACTTAATTGCACAGCTATGTGTTTTCTTTGAAAAAATATGATAAAATTGTCTGGAAGCAATTTATATTATTTTTAACTGTGTTCTTAAATTACACACACACACACACACACACACACATATATTCAACTTTAAGTTTACTCTCTGTTTATTGCTGGAAAAGCATCATAGAAACAGATGCGATGAACAATGCTAGGTGATAGGGTTAACAGAAAGAAATGCCATAAGCGTCTTTTGTTGTGTAAAATATGTCAAGCTGTAATCCAGATAAAGTTTTTTCTCCTTTGAAACAGGACTGGAGGTTTGGAAGGGGTGACTAACAAAATCTTCCTTCGTTTGAAATACCGTTGAGTTTTCCAACCTGTTGTTCTTTTGGGAGAAATAATTAGCTACCTGTGGCGTGACCAGCACTAACAGTTCAAGGAATTACGGAGAAATGCTAAAGGTAGGAAGAAAAGGAGAGAGAGAGAGAAGAGAGATGGAGAGAGATGGAGAGAGAGAGAGAGAGATGGGGGAGAGAGAGAGATGGAGAGAGATGAGAGAGATGGAGAGAGATGGAGAGATGGAGAGAGATGGAGAGAGATAGAGAGAGAGAAGAGAGAGAGAGAGAGAGAGAGAGAGAGAGAGAGAGAGAGAGAGAGAGAGAGAGAGAGATGGAGAGAAAGATGGAGAGGTGGAGAGATGATGGGGGGATAAATATCGAATAAAGCCAAATTTATTAATACACGTGTATTATTGGCAAAGAGATGGAAGCGAAATGGCGAAGATGAAGACTGCGCGCGGTGCTTTTTCTTGCTGAGAGATCCCGTTTCATTGCGGTCCGTGCCCACTGAAGCATGTAGTCACGCCATTTAGCTCCGGAATCAGAGTTAAATTACCCGTGCGCTGTTCAGAACGTGTTCCGGGTCGTTTTTCTTGCAAGATATGTCCGAGACAGGAAAGTGTCTACCGACGCTGAAGCTACGAATAATGGATGACTGGAGGGAAGTGTAACCCGTCCAAATTTACCAGAACGAGGCTGAATTTTTTTTAAAAAACAAACAAACAAACGGAGAGAGCACACACACCCATAGCTGGTTGTTTAAAGTTACTAGTAAATATGTTGTCGGAAAATGTTTGTGATTTGTGGAGCCTGAAGTAAAGCAGAAGAAAACAAATGCAACATTTAACAACAAAAATAAAAAAGTAAAAGGTTTGAAATAATATTCCGCATGGAAACAGCGTGTCAGGTATTCCGATATGGGCTGTGACCGCCGATCTGTTGTTGAAAATCGTTTGTAGTGATGGATGTAATATTGAAAACACTGACGGTCATAATTATGAACTTTCCATAGAAATACATCGAGATTAAGCGTCCAGGCCCCGGATGATTAATCCGTATCGTCCGAGGACCTCTAAGTTTTGTAGGTTACCAATGTTTGGGGGGATGGGCTAGTCGTGACAAAAAAACATTAGACACGTGTCCTGGTGACATTTATTTCGGTGATTCCTGAGAATGCAGGAAAGTTCTCGTAGTCAAGCCAGAACAACAGAGGCGTCGCCTTGTGTCGTTCTTGGCTGTCCGTAAAAAAAATCCCCCCTCGCCACATCCAGAGAAAAGGGGCAAGTGGAGACCGCGGGTTGGTGAAGCTGGGGGTAAACGTACGATGTCGGAGAAAGTGCAGGCGAGCGTTCATCCGTCTCATCTTCACTTTTCCTTCCAAGAGCAGGAAAATCGTCTGGCGACTTTTGCGTTGGTTCTCCGCCGAACCGTAGCTGGTGGGAGTGAGGGAGGCTGTGTGTGTGTGTGTGGAGAAGATTTCGTTTATCGGGAAGACAGCTGAAAGCCCTTGATTCGATCCGCCTTTTCATCTCGAGCGCCGACTCTTTAACCAAAGACGGGCGGGACCACTTCGCCCGATATGCTGCGCATTCTCCCTGTCAAAAAGCAAACGAGGCCCATTGACGTGTCACTCTCAACATCTGCAATCAACATGTTCGGTAAGTAACCTGAAAGAGCAGGTACATCAAAAAAAAACTAAACAAGGAAGCTTTTGTAAACCGTTTATAAATCCTTCAGGGGAGATCTTAGAAAAATGGAATAGCTTAAAGTGGAAATATCGAAGGCCCGGGGACGGGGGGGGGGAGGTGAGTAAAGGAGAAATGCTAACGCGGTGCGTGCACTCGATCTTCTGAAATTACTCGACTTCTGGTCTCCTTACAGTGAAATGTTGTCATAAATATAAGTGATACGTCTGAGATATCTCTGCATCGGTGCAAACCATTCGAGTGTTTTCCCTTTCGAGCCAAAGACATGTAAGTTTCTGTTGTAGCTCCGATAAAGTTGTCATTGTTACAGGAAAAAAGCAGTTTAGGAGTAAAATGAACAATGAACCGTAATTCCCAGTAACAGTTTTTTGATAAACTTGAACAACAACACTACTAAGGTTTTACAATATACTATATATATATATATATCTATATATATTATATACTGTATATCCGTAAGGGCCCTTAAAAGCGTTATAAAACACCTGGAACATACCTGTATATCGCTAAATTTGTAAAGCCGTAATAGCATACTTCCTCGGAATTTCAAGCTATTCATAGTCGTATGTCTTACAAATATTTCAGCTACCACATGACGTCACGTCGCACTGAATTATACCAGCTGACTTTACGTATTTCAGCTACCACATGACGTCACGTCGCACTGAATTATACCAGCTGACTTTACGTAGTTCAGCTACCACATGACGTCACGTCGCACTGAATTATACCAGCTGACTTTACGTATTTCAGCTACCACATGACGTCACGTCGCACTGAATTATACCAGCTGACTTTACGTATTTCAGCTACCACATGACGTCACGTCGCACTGAATTATACCAGCTGACTTTACGTAGTTCAGCTACCACATGACGTCACGTCGCACTGAATTATACCAGCTGACTTTACGTATTTCAGCTACCACATGACGCCACGTCGCACTGAATTTACCAGCTGAGTTTACGTATTTCAGCTACCACATGACGTCACGTCGCACTGCATTATACCAGCTGACTTTACAGAACCGGTCAAATATAACACGTGCCTTTAGTTCGTGCATAGAAATCTGTTAAGGACAGAAATGATACACCTGTATAAACAGAAATCTGTCACTTTAATTAAAATTATATTTACCAAAACAGGGAGATGGTAAAAGGAGAAGACGGGGAAACAACTATTCTTAAGTTAATCATTCAGGCGAGACGGTGTATTTTAGATTCTGATACAGGAAACTCAATTATTTATAAATGGACGCATATGTGACGTAGTAAGCAAATCGATAAATCTAAGCGTTTCTTCTTGCGAACAGATGTTAATAGGATACAAAGCAATAAATTTGTATGCACGTGTATCATTTCAGCATAGTGATATCTAAGATTTTATTGGATATTTCACTAAGGTTATTCAGATATAATAATATAATAATAATAATAATAATAATAATAATAATAATAATAATAATAATAATAAAGGTTAATTTCACAAAACGTTTCTTCGCTATGCATAGCAGGACCAGTGCCATGGCAACAAGTGATTTCAGACCTCGCAATTTTACTATAATTTATTGCCGAGGTCACGTGTAGCATGACGTCTTTTCGATTTCCAGTGGAATGACAACTCTATTCGAGCTGTCAACTCTATACCTAAGCCGGTCGCCACAAGACCATCTCCGAGAAGCCGTTATGTCTCTCCAAGCCATGACACCGCCACATAATCTTCTGCCAGAGCTGCTGAACTTGAAATGGGCTCCCTCCATGATTACTGAGAACTTTGCCACCAATTTTTTTAATCTTTTTTTTTTTTTTGACTAGACTAAAATCAGAGTAGGTAATCCGCTAGAGGCGTTTCTCAGTCCCAGCCATTCTCGTTGCAGGGAAGTGTTTGTAAGCAGATACGGGAAGGCAAAGCTTTTACGTTGCACATTTTTCAGTAACATCAAACCTTACTCGCTTCGGCTGACACGCACATCTGACAGTATTTATAATTTATCTCACGGCTTGACGACTTTCTCACAGCTTCCGTCGCCAGCCATCTTTTCTTTTCTCCGCCACCCCGACCTATCCACTGGAATTGTCTTCCGCGCTCGGTCGGAAGGGCAAGACGGCGCGTGCTTTGCTGTCGGGGTGCGGGGAACAGGTCGAACTGCATTATCACTAGACATCACGGTCGGCTCCGCAGCTTCCGCCTTACGGCGACAGGAAGGAGCGAAGGCCGTAAGGTGCGTGTACCTGCCCCGCAAGTTCCTCCATTGACGGTCGGCCATGCCCTTGTGGCCCGTTACGTTGCTTGTCGTTCAGTCATCGATGGCTAAATTGGGAGGCTATCAAAACTTTCATGGCTCCTCCGAGACAAAAACGAAATTCCAATGACTTTCCAGATGCAAATTTTATAAAACCAATGAACCTTAAACATTTTTCTTAAATTTATTATTTATGAAAGACCGATACATTTTTAAGGCGAGATACGCAACTACCGCTGATTTTATTAATTTTAAGTAATTCCAAAACGTCTAAATAAATAGAACAACAGTTAGTGAAGATGTCGGCCCAATCAAATTATTCAACTTTTGTTAGATTTCCGTAACTGAATGCAAATTCGAGCCCAGTCCCTCTTTGTTTTTTTCAACAGGAAATCTCATGAAAATAAGAAAATGTCTTTCCCGCTTCCGGTCAGTTTTTGTTTTTTTTTTTTTTTTGCATAATAGCCTCCCTTTGCCACCTCAAACATAGCCTCTGTGAATGCACTGTTGGGCATTTTCTGTTTTTTTTTTGCACAATAGCCTCCCCTTGCCACCTCAAACATAGCCTCTGTGAATGCACTGTTGGGCATTTTCTGTTTTTTTTTGGCACAATAGCCCCCCTCCCTTGCCACCACTTGCCAAATCACTAGCCTCTGTGCTGCACTTGTGTGCAAGCGTTCTGTTTTTTTGTTTCACATAGCCTGCCCTGTGCATCCCATAACATAGAATGAACATGTTGTGCAATGAAGTTGTGGCTTTTCTATTTGTTTCTTTGCATAATAGCCTCCCCTTGCCACCTCAAACATAGCCTCTGTGAATGCACTGTTGGGCATTTTCTATGGTGGATCAGGCTACTCCCACCTGTACGTTAAGACCGTGAAACAGACAAAAGGGCTATCGATAGACAGCGATAGATCGATCTCCGACAGAACTAGAGATTACAGCTCAGGTTTCTAACGTTAAACTGGTCGCACAAACTTAATAGTTCTTACTAGGGACGGTCGTTCAAATGAAACAAAAGAGGGAGAGCGGAATGAAACTATCACGGCGATGCGGGATTCCGTTTTCACGTCCCAGGAACACGTTGTTTCAGAAAAACATCGCCTTTATTCCGCTACACGTTACGTACTTCCCAAATGATGCCACGTCTGCCCTTAAAGGAACTATTTAGAAAGCCACCCCCCCTCCAGTAACTATACGGGTTAAGACGCCGTTAGGTTGCGAAAGAGGTAAACTTATAGTTCCGACCAAATACGTCATTTCCTTAACAATGCGCGCGCAAGTCCTCGTCAGTTCCGGTTGCTTTATAAGGGCGAATTAAGACAATTACAGTAGATAGCGTTTACTGAATCCGCGTATTTAATTATTTAGTGAAGAATCTGTTTTAATAATTATTCTGCTAATTCTTTTCCTAAAATGATAAAGAAGAAGAAAAAAAAAGAAAAAATGTCTGAGGATTTCAGGTCTCTCTCTCTCTCTTCATCCTCTCTCTCCTCTCTCTCTCTCTCCGCCATCTTCTCTCATTCTCTTCTCTCTCTCCATCTCTCTCATTCTCTCTCTCCATCTCTCTCTCTTTCTCTCTATCTCTCCATCTTATTTCATTCTCTCTCTCCATCTCTCTCTCTCTCTCTCTCTCTCTCTCGTTGGCATTCAATAAACCTTCAGGGAATTTAAAAAACAACCAAAAACGACGACACGTGGAAGCCACAGCTTGGGAAGATATCAGATGTCCGAAACGAGGAAATAGGACTAACAAAATTGTTATGTAAATGTCAATTGTAATTTGTCCATCAACTGATAGTAGAAAGTACTTATCGTGAAGCTGTATAAGATCTGTATGCTACCTCCTGGATTTGGGTCAAATGCCATCCAGATGAATGCAGAAAGATACAGGCCTTCAAACCATAAGCAAATACGTTAAGGTGCTCGATGAGGAAAAAAGGGTGAGATTCTACCAGCCTTCATGAAAAATCTAGAACTTAAATCCATAACTTGCAGAACTGATCTTTCGTGGTTGTTTGTTTGGAAAGTACGTCATTTACGACATCATTCAACGTTGTACTAACTTACAGCAAGGCAAACAACGGAAGTTACATTCTGCATGCTATGATTTTTACGAACATCCGTATACAGTTAATTATAGAGAACTTAATACTTCTGTTATTTTTTCCTTAATGTACCAATATTCATAATTAACAAGTAATTTATTAATTATATTTTGATCCTTATTGTACGGTAGAAACCAAAATTATTCTCTGCTTTTATTTACAATTTTAAATATGTTATAGGTACCAAAAATTATATCACACCTATATATGAAAATGTCGTTATTCGTCACGTTGTCGTAACGTTATATATATATATATATATATGTTTTAAATTTCCTTATCTCAATAAAAAATTAATATGTTAAATCTGAAAAATCCCTTGTTTCGCCATTTGGAAATAATTTTTCATTTTATTTATCCTTAAATACTATTCATTCTTCTTTTGTCGTGGAATTCTGTTTAAAAAATCGGTAGATCGATCAGCATTGGTAATTATCAGGTTGTTACAAAAGCTTTGTCGGTTTTTTTTACCGTAACAGTGAGATTTCATATCGTTGCTGAACGTGAAGTTTATTAATCAAAGGAGATTCCATTACAATCGATACACTTTTGGCAACGAGGTACAAGCGCATTTATACCATTTTGAAAAAAAATTTGGATTTCTGGAGTCGATAAAACTGTTGAATGGCAGCTTCAGTTGCTTCTTGTACGGTGGAAGCTGTCGAGGCGTTTGAAAAGGTGGTAGTTTGTGGGAGAAAGGTCTGGTTAATAGGCTGGGTGAGGGGGAACTTCGTACCCCGACGTGTTCAGTTTCTGAAGAGTCACTTTTGCAACATGACAACGAGTATTGTATTGTCGTGGAGCAGGATTGGGCCTCTTCGATCCATCAATGGCGGCTGCCGCTGTTGGGAGAGTTTCTGATGAACAAAGTTTAATTCGTGACAGTACCTTTTAGCTTGATGGTTTCGTTAGGTTGCAATAAGTTATAGTGGATGACACCAATCGCAGTCCAGCAGACAGCGATCATGACCTTCTTTGGTTGGAGGCTGGGTTTTGGAATGCTGTTAGGCATCTTGTCTCTATCGAGCCACTGTGCCGACGGTTTTCGATTGTCGTAAAGAATCAATATTTCATCACACGTAATGATTCGGTGAAGAAATGGGTCGTTTTTGTTTCGCATGACAAGCGGATAACAAACGTTCATTTTGTTGTTGTTCATTCAACTCGTGATGCACCCACTTGCCAAACTTTTTCACCTGGCCTGTTGCGTCAAGATGCTGGCAAACAGTTTCAGTGCCTATGTCAACCTCTCCAGCAATTCCTCGCACTTTCTTTGATCGGCTCCAGGCTTTCAGACGGTTGTCGTCACAGCTGGAAGGACGTCCGCTCCGTTCCTTATCTTCGAGGCTCACGTCTCCCAATCGAAACTTTGCAAACCATCGTTGCGCTCATTTGCCTGTGTCCTCGCCCCACGCCTGCTTAATGTTACGAGTTTCCTCGCTCGCTTTGTGGCCTGGTTTGAACTCGTGAAGCAAAATGGCACGGAAAACTTTCTATCCGTGCTTCACTCAGAACTCTGAAACAAATATCCATTTTACGATTTTTAAAGAGATGAGTTTGCATAATGTATGCCAAAGCACAGGCTACAAAACTATACATAACTTATCTACATACACCTTCACAAGCAAGCAAAAAATGAACCCCAAATTAACATAATATAAAAACCGACAAACCTTTTGTAACGATCTGATACTTTGTATTTTGTAAGAAGGAACGACCACTGAGGTTAGTTGCTACCATAGTCAGAATTAAATCGCATGACGTAGATTTTAGCTTCATCCGTAACGTAATCACATGACTTCGATTACAGCCTCGTCTATAACGTAATCACATGACGTCGGTTACAGGCTCGTCTATAACGTAATCACATGACGTCGATTACAGCCTCGTCTATAACGTAATCACATTACGTCGGTTACAGTCTCGTCTATAACGTAATCACATGACGTCGGTTACAGCCTCGTTTATAACGTAATCACATGACGTCGATTACAGCCGTCTATAACGTAATCACATTACGTCGGTTACAGTCTCGTCTAAACGTAATCACATGACGTCGGTTACAGCCTCGTTTATAACGTAATCACTTGACGTCGATTACAGCCTCGTCTATAACGTAATCACATGACTTCGATTACAGCCTCATCTATAACGTAATCACTTGACGTCGATTACAGCCTCGTCTATAACGTAATCACATGACGTCGATTACAGCCTCGTCTATAACGTAATCACATGACGTCGATTACAGGCTCGTCTATAACGTAATCACATGACGTCGATTACAGCCTCGTCTATAACGTAATCACATGACGTCGATTACAGACTCGTCTATAACGTAATCACATGACGTCGATTACAGCCTCGTCTATAACGTAATCACATGACGTCGATTACAGCCTCGTCTATAACGTAATCACATGACGTCGGTTACAGCCTCGTCTATAACGTAATCACATGACGTCGATTACAGCCTCATGTATAACGTAATCAGATAACGTCGAGAATAACTTCATCTATAACAATCATGAGATCGATTACGACCTCCACATCCATGCGTTCGACATTATTATCACGAGTATACAAATAATGAATTTGCATCATTTAGGTTAATAATGTTTCGTGTGTTTTATTTATTTTTGTAACTTTGCTTTTAAGATATTTTTATTAACACGAAACAAAATACATAATTTGTTTCCTCAAATTTTTTGCCGAAGTTTTTCCGACCACTATTATAGCAAATATAAATAAATAAATAAATAAGAGGTGACCACAGGTTTGGACTAATTACGTCCACGTGGTCAAGACGTTTTATTTGATGTCTGCATCCTGTGCTCACCAAGGAAGTCCTAGCAAACCGCACGTGTGAGGTCCATCCGCTTCGCCCCCCCTTCCCTCCCCGTTTTCTGCCTCGAGTGTGTTCTCTTGGGATAAAAATTTGTTACTGGATCACATTGGCAATATCCAGGAGAGGGAGTCTGCACTTCGTCTACGGCCGTCATCCAGCTCCCTCCGCCTTTACCACAGAGCTCCCTTCTGTGCCGTCTTGAGATTTTCATTGACACTAAAACCTACCGGCAGCACCCGGAATTTCTCCTTTTCTTCTCCTTCTGGTTTCCCTAAAGTAGAAAAAACAACAACAACAAAAAAAAAAATGACAGTCGTCACGCCGCCGACAGAAGCTTAAGAAAAGCAAAACTCATTTACGAAAAGTTAGTTAACTCGCAGTGGCAGCGTTAGCAAAGGACTTAGCACCGAAAGTAGAACAAAATTACGGGTATGAACTATTTGTCCCCGCTTGCGAAAATATAAAAAGTTGTAGGTAGACCTGTACCAGAAGGTACAAAGTATTTTATATTAAAAAATCAAACAAAAAAACAACCTTTTGTCCATCTTTCCAAGCCTCTTCAACTGTAGGGGCTCAAGCAGGTAATCCTTTCCTAGATAATAGGCCTCGGAGTTCCCTTTGACGGAAACCACTTAGAAATCGGATAATGTCTGGTTTCTGGTTTCGGTATATATGACCAGATCTTTTAAAGTGTGCCAGCGGTTTCCGTTAACGGAAATCTGACGTTTCGTGTAGTGGTCGCCATTCCCGGAAGTGAAGGTACCCCATAATATAACCCGTCGGAAATCGCGAATTTCGCTTCTCTTCTCGCCGGCATCGCTTGAAATCCATAATGGCGATATCGCTGCAGACTGTGGTGTCCGTTTACGGGCATCTCACTGGAATTTAGCGCAGCCAGGCTATAATGTCGCGGTTGGAGCGTGTACCAGCCAGGCGATCATAAATGACTTGGCAAAACTCAGGGGTAAAAAAAGAAGTCGTTATTTGGTTTATTTTAAAAGTTTTAGTCACGTCCCATATGCTTTACGAAGTTGTAATTGTGGGATGATAGGGGGGCTCTATAACCGACGGCGCTCCCGCATTTCTACAGTAAACGTGGGCTATGTGGGAGCCCGGAACTTCCGGACTTCGGCAGGGGGTTGGGGAATCCATACTTTGAACTTCCGCATTTTTAGATGTGAGAGAGGTGGGGGAAGGGGACCTGAGAGACTGGGTAGGATAAACCCACGTCGGCAGCAGGTAAACAACTGGCCGTGTCAGGGAGGTACTTGAACCCGACTGGGAGTCGAACTCAATGCTTTTCAATCTTGACAGTACAGCAGAGCGAAGCTACCGCGCCATCGCGCTGCCCGTGTTTATGCAGCTTTACGTCGAATTGGTCGTTCTTGTCGCGGTCCTTTTTGTCATCGTGTCATTATCATCCAGAGAGATACGTCACGTCAATACTATTACCATTATACTGTTAGCTTTTTGTTGGGTGGGGGGGTGGAGCGGGTATGGTCATCAAACGGCCAATAATAATAATAATAATAATAATAATAATATAATAATAATAATAATAATAATACCCGCTCTCCTTTTGTCCGTGTATAAGTCAGCATCCTCAGATGTTTCGCGCACTGACTCCGGAAAAGCGATGCAACCGAGGCGATTCGGTTAACTTAAGTTGCATTTGAAGAAAACTTAGCTGCACTAATAAAAATAATACATTTTTTTTTTTAAAAAAGAAAAAAATATTATATATATATAACGAAAAAGAAAAAAAAAAGAGAAACTTTCTTTATTTTTCTAAATCAGCAGGCTTCAATACATTTTTCAACCAATTTTCTGGCTGGTTAACGACAGAGGAAAGAGGCATTTCTTTATCAACGTGTTTCCCTGGACTAGAGACAGGGGAGAGAAATTCGTCAGATAAGCGGACAGAAGCGGGAACCTGTAAAGTTTCAGTAAAAGAGGACTTTTTTTTTTCCTTCCTTCCTTCCTTCCTTCGGAATCTTGAGAAGAAAAAAAAAAAAAAAAGCCTCCGTGGGCGATGTTTTCAATCATCCGAAGTCGGGCCGCTCCGCAGCTGAACCATACACGGGTCTCCTCCTTCTCCTGCTCCTCCCCATTTTTGATGTATCTTCAGAGCCAATCAGGTATCCACCTTTACAAGATAAGAGTGATGGAAAAGCGTGACTATCGACTTCTTGGTTAATTAGTTCCTCCTCTCTCTTCACACACACACACACACACACACACAACCCTCCCTCCTCGGAAAGGGAGGGTGGAGATACCCCCCACCTCTTCCTCTGCCGTAACACGGATTTCCCAACTCGTCGTCTCTACCCAGTAGCAACCTCACGGCCACAGACGGGCGGAAACGCGAGACAATAGGGCAGCCTTCAAAGCCAACGTCGAAGTTTCCCGGAGACGATGTCGGATCCCCTCTTATGGCGGAACTTCCGTAGTAAACACGGCTAGTGCAACACCGGTTGAGTTGCACGCGGACAGAAGACCGGAAGCGTGCTTGCTGTTCCCACAGACGGCAGTACTTAACTTTCTTAAACAGTCAAGAAGGAGGAAGAGGAGGAGAAAGAGGGGGGACCAAAGAAAAAAAAAAAAAAGAATCATGCATGACATTATCTGGGAATTAAGGAACTGTTCCGAACCAATCTCATAAACTTATTGGCATGTAATTTTACGGAGCAACATTTCTTTCTCACGTTTTGGACGGTATAGTTAAAATAAAAGAAGACATCATTAAAGAAAGAAAAAAAAATCTGCCGATAGGTGGCTACGGACCAGGGTTTCTTCTTTAAAAAAATTGTGGGCGCGCGACAAAAGCCTTGCTAGAATTCTTCATTGTTGGAAGGTGACCCGAGAGTCCCCACACAAAATCTCGCGTGACAAGCTAGTGAAGGAGAACGAGAAGTATCCACGCCAAAAAGGTAAGTACGCCAAAACTGAGCCGGTCTCGATCGGATTTCTTCAGTCCCTAGTTGGATACCACTGAACTACCGCGCCGCTCATCAAAAATTTTAAAAAAGGAAGGTTGCTTTTTAAAACTATTTCAATCTAAATTGTTTTTAGGGGGTACACATATAAATGTTGTCTTTCCTTACCCACACATGCGTCATACCTCTGATACGCTTAGTGCTTGCAAATGTTGTCTTTCCTTACCCATACATGCGTCATAGCTCTGAGACGCTTAGTGCTTGCAAAAGTTGTCTTTCCTTACCCATACATGCGTCATAGCTCTGAGACGCTTAGTGCTTGCTAAAGTTGTCTTTCCTTACCCATACATGCGTCATACCTCTGAGACGCTTAGTGCTTGCAAAAGTTGTCTTTCCTTACCAACACATGCGTCATAGCTCTGAGACGCTTAGTGCTTGCAAAAGTTGTCTTTCCTTACCCATACATGCGTCATACCTCTGAGACGCTTAGTACTTGCGAAAGTTGTCTTTCCTTACCCGTACATGCGTCATATCTCTGTAACACTTCTCACTTTTATAATTTTTAAAAAATCACGGACGCGGATTTGTTCATTGTGACTATTTTTTTAGCAAACGTGAAAAGGTTTTCAAAGGAAGAGTGTAGTTTTAAAAAACAAACAAACAAAACAAACAGAACGAGAAAAAACGCTAGTTAACGAAGAGCATACCGTCCTTCAGTTCTCTTTCGAACTCTTGCAAACATAATTTTAAACTTACCACATGACCACTACTTGACCCGAGCATTTTTAAAATAGAGCATCGCAGTAGTCGTGGAATGCACGATCGTATTATTAGAGAAGTTATTCTGACAACAACAAATAAAATTTTTGTTCCACTAGCATTCTGTTAAAAAACTATCTGTTTTTTTTTTCAATATCAGCTTTTGAAAACTTATTCCACAGCTCCATGGATCTGAATCAAGTCATTATATTTAGTATATATATGTGTGTGTTTGTGTGTGTGTGTGTGTGTGTGTGTGTGTGTGTGTGTATCCATAACAAATTCTATTAATCTAATGACACCGTTATATAGATTCTCATATATATACGTCAATTTACAACCCTCTGTTTATAATTTTTCTGTACTGTATTATTATTATTATATACTGTCAGTTGGACACCTATATATTGAGGATGATCTATTATGAAGTTTCAATTATTTGTTGATTATATATCTATATTATCCATTCTAAAAATCTCTCTCTCTCTATCTCTCTAGCTCTCTCTATCTCTCCTCTCTCTCTCTATCCATCTCTCTCTCTATCCGTCTCTCTCTCTCTCTCTATCTCTCTCTCCATCTATTTCTCTCTCTTTCTTCTCTCTCTCTCTCTCTCATATATATATATATATATATATATATATATATATATACACAGGCACGCACGCACGCACACACACACGCACTCACACACGCGCGCGCGCGCGCACACCACAACACACACACACACACACACACACACACACACACATTGTCTATTCCACAGCTTTAGAGCGACAGATGGCTAGACATATTGGCGGCAATAGTCATTAGTTCCGAATGAACTGATATCAGACTAGTTCCTACTTCCTTTAAATAAGATTTAAACCTTCCGTCTTCCTTTCTGGAGCACGTGAGGGCAATGAGCAAGACCGAAAAGTCCCTCGAGAGGCGAGCGGTTTCTTCTGGTGCCAGCGAAGCGTGATGGCAACGTTTCCGTGACGTCATACATCAGCGATATAAAGGTGTTTCGGCGTCCGCTCCCTCCTCATCCCAGAAAGAGAAAACGAGACTCGTGCATTTCCAGTGCATTGGAATAGCAGCAGCACGTGCTCGGTGAACCGCGTCAGGTCAGGTCTTACCCCCACCCTACCCTACCCCTAGACGGAGAACGAGCACGGTGATGAGCTGGTGGTAGCTCCAGCTGACGTAGCTGGTTAGCAGCCAGACGGATTCTGACCGATCCACGCGGTTCCAGGATCTTAACGTTTTCCGGAGACTTTAAAAAAAAATGAAAGAAAGTTCTCTATGGATCACAGTATTAGGTGGAAAGTCATACTTCATGTAGACGACATGTGAGACCAGGAACCGCCGCTGTAGCGCGTGGATGTGGAAAACAGACTAATTGCTGTACTTTTACACCGGTATCCGCCATCTTCTCCGGGCACGTGTGAAAGGGAAATGACGTGGCGAGCGCGCGCGCCAATCACAAATCGACCGGTGCTTTCCTAATCGGTGTCTTTTTTCTCCTTACTCCCTGTTCGTGTTTAATCATTCGCTGTGCGAAACCTTTTTTTTCCCCTTCTTCCCTACGCGACACTCACTGACAGTCTCTTTAATTACTGAACTCGGAGTTTATAAATCTTTCATATTCTTTTTTTTTTTTTTCCTTTTCTCTTGTAGCCCTCGGTGGGTTTAGCGCTGATTCAGCCATTTCACTGCGAAGTGACGTCGTAGCATCTGCCTGGTTTCTCGATGACCACTCCCTGTATGCATATGCTGTTCCGGCGTGGAGTTGATTCATCGCCAAGCAGATGAAGAAATTAGGTCTGCAGTATTGAAGAGTGACGCAAGCGCAGTCATATCTCGAGAGCGTTTAAATCGCTTTACTCCGTCCAGATGTCTTTTCGTAACGCGGCTTCAAAACACGGAAATGAGATAGCAGCCTACTGCTCTCTCTCTCTCTCTCTCTCTCTCTCTCTCTACTGACATCATCTCTTCATCTACTGAGGTTCATATCTCTCCACCTGCCTCCCACTACTGACTTCATCTCCCCATCTCTCTCTCTCTCTCTCTCCAGTCCGTCTCTCTCTCTCTCTCTCTCTCCGTCTCTCTCTCTCTCTCTCTACTCTGACGCCATATCGCCATCTTTCTCTCTACTGGACATCATCTTCCCATCTCCCTCACTACTGAGGTCATATCTCTCCACCTGCCTCCCACTACTGACTTCATCTCTCCAACTCTCTATCTATCTATCTCTCCTGACTTCATATTTCCATCTCTCTCTACTGACTTCATCCGTCCATCTCTCTCTACTGAGGTCATATCTCTCCACCTCTCTCTCCTCCA
>JACATO010002597.1:0-15302 GCA_018389105.1 Nautilus pompilius
ACAAATATCAGCTTAGGAGGAAGTAGTAGCCAACACCAAGATGTTATTCTATATACAATGCTGTAGAATCTTACTTGGAGGAAGCCTTAAGCCTTGGTGTATGGTATGGGCATCATTTGGTTTAAGCGCAGCAAAGACCAGTTTTAAGATTATTTCATTTTTCAACGTCATCGATTCCCTGTTTGCGTTCTTTTCGCGATCAACACGGCGTTGGGAAAAGTTGAAGCAAGCCATCCCTTTTGTTCTCAATCTCCATCGACACCAGGTGGAGCGCAAGAGCAGATGCTGTGAAACATCTTGCAACATTCCTAAACAAAATTCTAAACCTTCTGCAAAATTTGGTAGATGATAATGATGAGACAATCCGACACACGCTGTGATGCTGACCATCTTTTAAGCCAAATGCTGGTCTTCCATTTCTTTGCTTTGCTTGGATTTTGGAACAGGATTCTCGCTCGAATCGACCGAGGTTCAGAAACGGCTACAAGATCCAAAGATGAACTTCCGGGATGCCGCAGATGATATCAAAGCCCTTCAGCAGCATTTCTTGGATAATGGAAATGCTCTTGTCCACCAATCTCTAAATGAAGGCATTGAGCTTAGTCAACACTGGAACGTTGACATCAACAAACGTCGCGGAAGACCAAAACGACGGCCTTCTGATAATTCCGAAGATGAAACATCAGCACCAACCAATGAGATAGAACAAATCATGAAGACTGTTCTTCATCGTCTTCAATCCGAAATGCAGCATAGATTCGCCCGTTTACACGATATTGACGCAAAGTTTGGTTTCCTCCTTGATGTTTGTACTCTGTTATCCCTCACTTCCAGACGACGTTGCACTTCCATCAAAATGCGCTTCGTTGGCTGATCATCAAGTGCTGACATTGACGGCGAGGAGCTCTTCGGAGAAATCATTGACTGCCGGGCCGTTGTTGTCCACTCGCGCCAAAGTTTCAATATCAAGACCAGAACATCTTCTCAAATTTATTGTTCAATACGGAGACAACAGCGTCTTTCCTAATTTGCGCATCGGTCTTCAGATTATGTTAACACAGCCGTCTCAACTGCAAGCTGCGAAAGGTCATTCAGCAAACTCAAGCTAATTTTGTCATATTTGCGGACATCGATGTCTCAAAGCCGCCTGCGTGACCTTGCCCTCCTCAGCATCGAAAGATATTGAAGACATAATCGATCAATTTGCATCAATGAAAGCAGGAAAGATCCCTTTGTAAATACTTTCTGTTACTCTTTTTGTTCCATTTCAATTCATAAGTATATTTTAGATTATGCATTCATGGTATTTTCAATAGTTAGTACTTGGGATAAAGTTAACTTTAAAAAATCCTTAAAGGGGTTAAATCGGACTACTGTCTAAGAATTCTTAGTTCATAGATTTTTGAAGTAACTAACCTAACCCATTTCTCTAGAGGGCTTAAAGTTAGGAATATCCGTACTTCATTTCAGCAGATAAACGAGATTTGACAAGAATAATTTCTTTCCTTAACAGGTACATGACAGTATAAGCATTTTTATATGATACTTGCAAGAACGACTCATTTGTGCATTGTCTTTTACGGTTTGTCCTATAAAAAGGACGGTTTGGAATTAGTGGGTTGAATATTACGGAGCAGTAATAATATTGGGCAAAATTAGAAAAATGAAATGAAATGATTTAGTTACTTATAACTCATAAGTAATAAATAATAGGTCGATTTTTTACTGGGGGGGCGCAAATTTCGAGCTTGCCCCCGGGCGCCATTTACCCTAGATACGCCACTGCGAGGAAGGCTAACAACTTTGTTGTTTTCAACGAACTGAATATCCTTAAAGGCACCTGAAGCAACTCTGACATCAATTTCGTTTTCAAAGGTTCCCTTACTTTCTTTGAGTATTTCAAATGCCTTAATGGACCTTTTTATTAGTTTCTCAGCTCTTGGCAAAGTTAAACTTCTAGCTTGAAGGCATTAGAAAGTAAGGAAATTTCTTGCAGTATGTCTATCATCAGTGCCAAATCATCCAAAGAAATGTTTGTTGCAAAGACGGGCACCTATCCCTGAATGTTTTGTCTCACTAGAGATATATTTGTACAAAGCTGGATAAGCATGCCATACAGCAAAGAGCAGATCTTAGACTGCAAGCAGCCCATCTTGGTCCCAGAACTCTACCTATCTTCAGAATTTGTTGTCCAAGTTCTTCTGAAATTTTGAAGAGTTGCATTTGGTTTTTGTTTGATTGGAAAGATTGTGTAGATTTTATCCATGAATATTTTGAAGTGATCCACTTGTTTTATATCATTGACAGAATCGTCCAGAACAAGTTGCAATGATGATTTAAACAATGCCAAATGACAATGTTAGGAAAATCATTTTTAAGTCTAATGCCTACCCGAATTGCGGTCAAGCATTACACTTGCCCAATCTAAACAGAAAGCAATCAAATTATTTCTCCAAATATTCATTATCAAATCCACATCATGCAAACTCTTTAACTCTTAACAAAGATGCGTGTATTGTTTCTGCTCCCTGTCCTTCCAATTCGACCAAATCAAAGAAAATTGTTGGTGATAGATCACGATCTTCAAAAAAATTACAACCACAGGCTTACTAGATATGGTTGAAGCTTCATCCACGATACACAGATTTTAAATTTTGTTCAATAATTTTGGTAAATATTTAATTTTTTATCTCCTTGCAATGTGATCAACTATTTTCACAGCAGTTTTGCGAGAATGAAGTCAGCACCCATGTCAACTCCATTTTTTATTTGAAGTTCATCTCATCTTCAACATAAAAATGGCCTGCTGCTTTTTGCTAAACTGTAGACCGTATTGAAAACTCTGCATGTAGAGGCAAAATGTTTCTGTTCGTGTTATCAATGCATTTTGTAATTGCATCATCTGCACGACTCTGTAGTTGCTTTACACAAACAATATGTGCCTTTGATGAAAAATGCTCTTTCGTTTTCTCTTCCTGAGAGATGCTTGGTGGATGGTTTTATCCTTCCCTGAGGCTTCAACACTGCAGCTTCCCCATTCAATTGACACGTGAATTCCCTTCATGTTTAAGGAATCAAATTTGGCACAGTGATCACAACCCAAGTTTCTTGCTACGAACAATCAATCCATCATATTTTTTGGAACTCCTCATATTGCTTCATACTCCAGCAGTCTGGAAGAGATGATGCGGCATCTGCCTCATCTGTAGGTGGCACAGTATCAGAAGCAGAAGTTTCATCAGTATCATTCATCAAAGATGGCTGTGTTACTGTTACGACGTCATCACTGGCCTCTTCCTTTTGGGATTTTTTCGCAATGAACTCTAGTATATTTTTTTGTTGCCGCTTCATTTTAAGGGCTGAAGTCTGAAATGTAAAAAAATTGCTTCACTAGGTACTAGGATTGCTACGATATTTTCCTGGCCAATGTAAAATACAGTGTTTTCCTTCAATGGTAATTACGAGAATAATTTTTCATAATCAGAAAACATCTACAAACCATATCTAACAAATATATATTTAGATACCTCCACTATTCCTACTACAATGATACTGAAGACTAATTTTGAATGTTTACAGACAAAGAAAGAAAGATTTTTTTAATGCATTAAGATATTTTACTTCACATCGCCTAGTTTTCTGTAACATGAACGGTCCCTGTGTATGTTAGAACTACAGGGTTTTAGCCAAAACTACTTTGGAACGAAATATGGATTGAACATTAAATTTAAGGCTGACATTGAATTACTAAATTTTAAAATTTATATACGTATATTTTAAACATTATTAATAAAATTCTAACTTAAAAATAAGACAAATATTATTCAGAGTATAGATTTTGCAGTGATGTCTCCCCGGAAAATGGCGCCATGTTTAGGTTAAAGGTCGTGTAGTTGGATGGCAGAAGAAAACTGGAGACGGACTGCGAGTCTCCTTCTAAACTCTCAGGTTTGTCTCTCCTTACGAGTACATTATCTCGCTGGCTTGTGAATTAACCGGAGGAGTAATTGATGGAGGAGTTAGCCGACGGTGATGTGATGTAGGTGGGGTGTGAAGGTGGCGGCCGGCCGGGCAGACGACGGCGGCTACAATGGCGGGCGGCTGGGTCCCTGACCGGTTTGGTTTCGTTGTCGATGTTAGTCTCTCATCACCAGTGATGATGATGATGATATCACTGTAAAGTGTGGGGCGGTTTCCTATTTTACCGTCGTAAAATAAAATACTTGTTTAAATTTCACTTAAAACTCGGTTTCCTATTTTATCTAAAACGCCTCGTGGTCGTCCACGAGCTCCAGCAGCAGATTGTTCCGTACTTTGCTTAATAACCGACAAATTACTGATGGAGATTACCGATTACACAGACTGATTGGGTATAGATACGGGTGCTGATGGTAATGCAGCGATATCTTGGCTTGGAGGACGGGGATTATTACGGAATCCAGAGACGGACGGCCATCGAGAATGAATTCCTGTGTTGAAGTAATTGACGGCGTCGTTTGTCCCTGTGGCGATTTTACTGGCGGTATCTGTCGGTATTCGTCGGCGATGGGATATTTCACTTCTACATACAGTGAGTTGTTTGTTATATTTAAAAAATATTTATTACTTTACGACGGTAAAACAGGAAACCGCGAGAGAGCCGGTTGGACTCGGAGTTGAGAAATACAATACTTTTAGAAGATGGTGGAGTTTTGTGTTGTAGGTGATACACCGACTGTTGTGGGGGTGGCGAGGTAAGAAAATACTGTACTGACTATGGCCTAATGAGCCCGTGTATTACCGTGTACTGTAATTATCAGATTTACATCTGGCAAATGGAAAAAATGTCTTAATGGATCAGGATAAAAATTACTTCTGCCTTCAGCTTTAAGGCCTCCTACCTGCCTACCTGCCTGACCTACCTACCTGTCTACCTACCTACCTACCTACCCACCTGCCTCTTACCTACCTACCTACCTGCCGCTGCCTACCTTACCTGCTACCCCCCTACCTGCCTACCTTCCCTGTCTGCATAGAATATTGTTTGTTGTTTTTTAAATAATTAAATTCTAACAAACTAAACCCTACTTTTAACAGTTTAACAGAACCATAATTTTCAGACCTGAAATCACCATTAATATTTTATATATATATTTTATAATTCATGAATACATCAGGGGTATATTGTTGGTATCCTCATAATATATTATATGTGAACTACTGGCAAAAAGGTTTGAAGCAAACACAAATGTGGGAACAATTATCTACAGAAGAATATCACCATTTTATTCATTTCTCACCATAATAGTGAATGTAAGATTCAGTAGATGGATGCAAAAGAAATAAAATAATAAATTGTGACTTAAATCTTTGCTTCATCAAAGTAACTCCCTCTGGCTTTTGCTCGAATAACAACTTTGCAAATTTTGGGAGTCCATGAAGTAACTTTGGCAATATATTATTAGGATAAAAAGTCCACAGGGACCATCTCAGAAAAAATTGCAAAAAATATGGCAAGCAGGTAATTAGAAAATACTAGATCCTGAAAGTTTCAGTTCTCTATAATTCAGTTGAGTAAAGGTCAACAGACTTGGTGTCAAAAGTAATGACAGTGAGGAGATTCTAGAAACCAATCATATTGTTTAGTCTGTCTTTTTTTACTTTCTGCACTATAATACCAATTTTTCTTTTCATTTGGATTACTGAACTGTGCTAGAGTCAGTAGTGCTAGGTTCAGCCATTCCGTGACTTTTTAAATGTTTTGAAATAATTTTAATCAGAAAGGTTCATTTTGTGCATCTATCTTGGAAATTGTCTACACGTTTGCCTATTAGACATTGCAATTTTTGGATGGAAAAGATTAATGCTGCATCCTCATACATCCATCTTTCTATTCTTAATAAGCAGTAGTTTTCACTTCTTTTATTTTGATTTATTAAATAAGAAATTTTTTTCCGGTTTATTCTAATAGACAGCAGTAATAGTGGTTAGTATGGATGATTCAGACAGCCAGTGACCTTCCCCACAGGGTGCAAATTTTCAGATTTTTCAGAATGCTTCATTCCTGGTTATATCCTCAATTGCACCATAACAACAGCCTTTCTGATTTTGTTTGAGAATGTATTTGTTTGTTTATCTGTTTGTATTGAATTGATTGTGTAAAAATTTATTGAGAAATCTGGGAAACAAAATTGTGGGTTTTCTTTATGTATGCAATATAATAACCATAACTATGTTGTTGTACTCTGACAATGTAAACAGCCATGGGGAAGGAACAGTGATTGGTTTTCTGATTGCAAGTACCATGCCACATGGAATCTGGAACTTCTGACATCGGGGAAATGGCTACCAGAGCTCTTCATTTTTAGATGTGGAAGGAACCCACTCGATTGTGTAATGAGGAAGAAGAGTGTAAAGAAACCGGGCCTCGGTGGTTTTACCAAACTGAGCCATTCCAACAGAGAGCAAACTTGGTCTCTTGACCTTTCTTGAGTAACCATTCAGTGTGTTTAACCACTGGACTACTGTGCTGCTCATAACCACAGTAATAAAGGGCTCTGTTTCTTTTGTAACTTAAACTAAAATTTCTAAGAGGATTGGATTTCATTCTACAACGTGGTGGAGTAGATCATCTATGCATAGTTACACTAACAAGCCTTATTATTCCAGCAACTAATGGGGCCTGGCACTTCTGTCTTTAGCAGGTAGTGGAAAGTCCCTACTACTAGAAGTCCTGTTTAGCTGTTGGGTGGAGCGGAGCTCAGTTGAGGGTTACCAACACTGGTGGAGTGAGAGGAAATAGTGGTACGGTATGTCTCCAGCATGGATCTAACTGATGTCTGCCACAGCAGCAGTGTGGGCTAACCACCTGACCATCTGCTGGCCCAAAAGTGAGCTTTTTTATTTTAGCATAGCAAACAAAAAACATACCTACTAATTGTCAAACTAAATTCTTGTTGCTCTACAATGCTAGGAATGGTACTCTCCTATTGAAAATTTAATTAAATCACAGCAAACTTAAAAATCATTTTAAAAAAATTAATTTATAAATAATATTTTTAATGTTAGGAGTTGTATTAAATTTTAAATATGTTTTAAATTTAAATCTAAAATATTTATTTCATTACATAAACTTTGCTATTAGTGGCGGCAGTAATCATGTGTTTGTTGCTTGGTGAGGATCCCTCCAAATTATGGCTGATTATCAATTAATTGGCCAATTTGTAAAAATTTGTAGTAGAAAATTTGGGCTGCTCTTACTTGGAAGCCAAAAATGTAATCGTAACAATAAAAATGTATTTGCTCATGGAAATTAGAGTTAAAAAACCTTGAATAATTGCTCAGTTCATGTAAACATTGAGACCTTAATGAAGGAAAGAAAGAAAAAACAAATGATACATAAACTTTGAAAATATTTTTAAAAATAATTGAAATCCAAGAAAGATATTCATTGTAAGGACTGACTTATTACCATTAGAATATTCTCTTGGAATATTTGATATAAAAGAAACCAAACTTAAAACCGTGCCAACCAGCTGGCACAGCGTGCTTGCAACTGCAGTCCTATGCATTGGTGACCTTGACCTTTAGTTTAATAATAGTTGCATCACACCACGTCAATTAGTCATCGATCTACATGCGCCTGAGTTAACGTATGTTCAGTGCACTTGACGATTTGTTGCAAGTTGAACAATGTAAGATCTTGAAGAGCAATATGTTTGTGTGAAATTCTGTTTCAAATTGGGAAAAACTTTTACAGAGACTTTTCTAATGTTGTAACAGGCCTATGGTGAGGATTGTTTGAGCCGTACGCAATGTGACAAGTGGTACCAGCATTTCAAACCGGGCAGAACGTCCACAGAAGAAGATCACAAATCTGGACGACCTTCCACAACAACGTATGACGATCACATTGAGAAAGTGCGTGCTGTGATCCGTGGAAATCGTTGCCTGACTGTCTGTGAAGTTTCCGAAGAAGTAGGCATCTGTAAAAGTTTGTGCCACATGATTTTAAAAGAAAGATTGAACATGCATCATGTAGCCGCAAAATTTGTTCCGTGTCTGCTGTCAGATGAACAAAAAGAGAACCGAGTCACAGTCAGTCAGTCAGCTCTATGATCTTTCGAATGCTGATGAAAGCTTTCTGAAAAGTGTCATAACAGGTGACGAAACGTGGATGTACGACTACAATATTGAAACAAAAAGGCAGTCGTTGCAGTGGGTTGGATCATCGCTGCCGCGACCAAAAAAAGCACGTCAGAGTCACTCAAATGTGAAGGTGATGTTGATCGTCATTTTCGATTAGAAGGGCACGTTCATGAGTTTGTTCCACGTGGGAACAATCAATAGACAGTTTTACTTGGATGTCCTCAGGCATGGAAAAACAAAAACCTGGATGCTGCACCATGACAATGCACCTGCTCACACGTCGTTCCTTATCTGTGACTTTTTGGCAAAGCTCGAGACTACTATCATCTCCCAGTCGCCCTACTCTCCGATTTGGCCCCTGCAGACTTTTTTTGTTCCCCCAGTTGAAATTCACCCTGAAAGGTCACTGATTTCAGTCGATAGAAGAGATCGAAGAAAATTTGCTACGAGAACTGTGCACTATCCCTGAAAATGCATTCCAGGATGTGTTCCAAAACTGGAAGAAATGTTGGGAGCAGTGTGTCAACAGTGGAGGGAACTATTTTGAAGACGACCAGAAGGCTGATTAAATTGTAAGTAAAGCAATAAATTTGGTTTTTAAAAAGTTTGGTTTCTTTTTGGACAGACCTCGTATATACAGAGTGATCAAAGAATAACTATGTAGTGGAAAATTTATTATGTTTTGTTTCAATACATGAACTCTTACAATGAGTATTACAATAAACTGTGTTACAATAAATGCTGAAAATGGCTTCACTCACGTTTAAACATTTTTCCACGTTTTTCATATTCTTAAAAATGTTTTGCAATTCTTCAGATGTTATTCCTCTACTGAAATTGATGATGTTTTGCTTCAGGTCATCGATGAAATGGAGATTATTTTCAAAGACCTTTGCTTTCACTGCTCCCCACAGTAAAGTTTGGGGGCATGTGGTCAGGAGAGCGTGCAGGCCAAATTCCTTTTGATATCAGCTGATCACCGAACATTTCTTCCAGCAGTTTCATCATTTGAGCAGATGTGAGAGCAGTGGCTCTGTCCTGCTTGAAGTAGGCATCTTTGATTTCTTCTTCGTCTAATTCACCAATAGAAGGATATATTATGTCATTACAATAACACTGAATTGTTGGATTTCAAAAAATATAGGCCCAATAATGCATTTTCTTGATATAGTTACTCAAACAGTTCATGGGGGTTAGAAGTAGACCAAATTCTGGTATTCTGGTTATTAACATATCCAGAGATGAATTCTGCATTCATCAGATAAAAATTGTTTTATCCAATATGTCGTTTATATCAATACAATTCTTAAACCAGTTGCAATATTCATCTCGCTTACCATGGTCTGCAGGTTTCAATTCGTGCACAATGTTCACATTGAACAGTTAAATATTTTACTCCTTTAAAGCATTATGCGCGCTCCCATATGAAATATCCACTTGTTGAGAAAGTCGATGCAGTGATTTTGAAAGGCTCTGAAGCGTGCGTCTGAAATTTTTTACAGCTTCTCATCCAACACTGTTGGCCTACCTGATAATCCTCAACTGAACCAGTATCTTCAAATTTGCTAATCAGTGCCCTTACAGTGTTTCTGTTTAGAAGCTTTGCATTAGGAAATTCTTGTAAGAACTCATTTTGAACTCTTGTGGTGTATTTACTGTTATTTGCGTACACTTTCTTCATGAGAAAGATTCGTTTGGCTTTTGAAAGAACCATTACACAAAAATCATGTTTCACTTTTGCAAATTGTGTTCATTTGGGAACTACATTACAAAACAACAAAGCACAAGGAGAGGAATCAAAAATGATTACATATATACTCCACTGCATAGTTACTTTCTGATCACCCTGTATATATAAAACTTAGGGTGATTATGGAATATGTGCATGTTTCATGCATTAATATGTAGGAAACCAGTAAATTAATCAGTTTAAAGTCTGATCTTCATGACATAGAGAGCCTTACCACTGTTTTTTGTCTAATTATGTATGCTTAGTATATTATCTGAGTTGACTGATCAGGAACTGGTAATTCAAGAAATTGTCATTTAAAATGTTAACAAACTCAGTGGTCAAGTTGTCTGCTGTTATAAAGAAAGAGATTGATAAATATCTTAACTTGCACAAATATCAAGTTATACCTTTGACAGATTCATAATTGTTCTCAATTTTTAATCTGTGTTTGTAGACCAGTATTACTTTCACAACTTGGGATTTCACATGGTTGTGTGTTTTAGATTTAGAAATTGCTTGTTGATTAGTTTAACAAAAATCTTTAAGCTTTTGATTTTAAGTACTAAATTTCTATTATATTTTTGAAAGCCTTTAGAAGTTTCATATGTTTGAATCTATGTTGTAGAACATTGTTGCTTTTAATATTTTGGCTTTTAAATTCACCTATCTGTGCATTAATTGGGATTTGGATATACCTGTATTGATTAGGTAAACTTTTGGAGATTTCAGTTTCCACCATGGAATCTCAATCTCTCTTTTCTTTTCTTTTTTGAATAAACTTAAGTCTCATTTGTGTTGCAGTTTGAATTGTGTTTTTAGACTAGTATTACATTTTTTAAATTTTATTTTACCTAGTTATGTGCAGGGTTGTCAATCCTGGGTTGAGGAGAGGGACCCACTAAAATACATACACATTATGAGGTATATGGGTGGAGGTGATGATGTGGTGATAGAATGAATGTCGGTGGAATTTACCTTTCTACCCTTTTCCCCTCCAACTTCGAGTCAGATAGGTTTTTGTGTTAATTTGTTGTTGAAACCTGGTATAATATGGAAAACGCAGAACAGAGCAATATTCAGGCCTTTCTGACTAAAAATATGAAAGTTTTCCATTTTTCTGAAGCCTAATAATCAGTAAAAGACAGATAGGGAAGATTACAGATGATTATCTGTTGATTGATTGGCATGTCCCTACTCTACATTAACATATGAAAATTTAGAAACCTTTGTGAATTAAACATTTAAAAATTTTGCTGTAATAATATAGCAAAGCCTCAACATTGTTTTCTATCAAGTAGAACTTTCCAAGGATTGGGATGCCATGCAATGTAAAGAACCATTTATATTGATTGAGCTTGGTCATGTCTACTGTATACGTTTTAATGTATGTGAATTACATTTGAATTATTCATATAAATTAAGCATAATAATGGTAAGTGAATCTGGTATGTTTTCCTTGGATTTACTATCAATGAAAGTATTCCTGAAAATGCTATGTATGTATGTATTTGTGAGAAACAGTCATCATGGTACACAACGAATCTTTTTTTCCTTGTCTAGATACTAAATGGGATTTTTCATTTGACTGCAATGTTCAACTTTTCAGCCAGGAAAGTTGTTGAAATGCGGCACTAGATGGCATCGTCGTTTGTTGTGGACCAGATGGGGAAAAGAAAAGCATTGCTAAAAATGTGCTGAGATCGACAGAGAGGTACTGTGCAATTTTGTCACTGATTTAAAATGTCAATTTGGTTAGGAGCAATAATAGTAAAACCTGTATTTCATGCAAAGCAATCATTACAATTCAAACAAATTCAGCCCGTGCTTGTCCATTATGATGATTTTTGTTAGTCTGAAAATGAACAATAGTATCATTCCCATACAAGATGATGAAATTAATTTTTGCTTTGGAAAATGCTTTTTTAAAACTAGGTAATAGGAGAAGGATTAACCAACAAATTGTTAATACGAATTAATATTTGATTTTATCTGGACGTTATGCTAATTTATGACTTATTTTAACATTGTTAACATTTTTGCTACTCAAGTGACTCATTTTGTATGGCTCTTGAAATTCTGCAGTGTGCTGAAATTTTATTCAGCTTTTCTTTCCCTAAATTTGTAGACAAGCATTAGCGTTAGCAAGGTTACAGAGGTGCTTGTAGAGGATTTTAAACTAAATTTTTAAAAATCTGATGAAATTCAAATAAAAACCCTTAGTATGAAAACTGACATGCACACATTCTTTAAGGCTACAGAACCTTCCCCTTCTAGTAATTGAGAAGTTCAAGAATCTTCATATGAAGAAATCTTATCTGTTTGTTTACATGAAAGACAATACATCTTAAGGTCAAAATCCATTGAAGTCTACTAATTCCATTTTTTTCAGGTAATAACATTGTCCATGGGTTAGTTTTTCCCTTAAAATCTAAGAAGAAAAAACCATTTGTGTGTTTTTGAAGGATTTAACTTAAATTTTCAATAGGTGAGGATTATGTGGGGTACAGTTTATATTGTTACTTGTGAACTAGTTAGATTAACTTAACAAACTTATTAATCAAACACTACATACACTGATTAGAGAATAATCACAATAGTTCCATACTTTAGGGCACAAGGTTATAATGTCTAGCCAGGTGGCAGTGGTTGATGCATGCAGACAAAGGAGAATCAAATAGTCTATTTTGGGAAAGGTCAGCAACTCAGGCCAGTTAAGTGGAGGACAAGTGATGAGAAGGTGGATGTGGCATCTTCATCTTTAAAATTAGTGATGCTAGAATAGCTGAACAACTTGACAGTCCTTATGTTTGGGCTGTCTTCTTTTGCTTCCAGGGCATGAACTGGTCTCTCATAAAGTAAAACAGTCTTGTCATGACTTATGATGTTCTCTTACTGCATCTTTTATTCCTGTCCTTACCTCAAAAATGTCCCAAGCTGCTGTATTCTCCAGACTTTTTGCCGTCTTGACCATTTTGAAAGAAATTAAGATTAATCATAGTATATGACCAACAGGGAGTCTCTTGAGGTCATCAAAGCAAGGCCATAACAATACTAAAAATAAAAACAATAGTATGATGAAATTTTGCTTGTATAAATTGTGATAGAATTTCTGTCATTGAATGCTGTTTTCATTTTATCCAACTCTGAAATCTGCATTTTGATTCATCTGAGTTTAAAATACACTTTCTGTAAAGCAGAGATTGTGTAGTTTTGTGTATACCAATGATGATGCTCTAATATATGTACAAATTATCAAGCGAAGGACTTCTCCCATGTAGTTGTGTAGATTATCCCATGTTAGATTACTACTATTATTATTGTATTTAGGATTTTGTTAAGCTTCTTTATCATGAATGATGACAAAGTGGTACTTTTGTTGTTATACTGTGTAGCCAGTATAGGGATTCTGTCACCCTTGTCTGCTGGACTCTGTGGTTTTCCTTCACTTCCAGTCAGAAGATTTATGGTTTGTTTTTTCATTAGTGTGGCTAGATCAGGAATGTTTGTACTGGTCATTGTTTTCACACAATTCCTCCTCTTTTGGCTTTCTGAGTCCCAAGCTAATATAACAACACTACAGTGAACTACAGGATATGAAAGCTAACCAACTAACAGTAGAAATAAATGATTTATTCCTTCACATACTTCATTTTATTTTTATTTATTTATTTTTTAGATGGTTACAGCTCTTGATTGTTTCTAAGCCTGTGTTGGAAAACATGATATTCTGCCGTCAGGACGATTTGAACTGGCAGGTAAATTAATTGCTCAGTTAATGCATATACATTTAGAGGTATTAAAGATGCCTTTATAGTTTATAGTCATAAAATTTTCAAATATTTTAACATTAACTTAACTTACTACGAAAGAAGTATGGGTAAATTTTCTTTATAACAAATTTTGCTGAACTGTTCTCAGTTGAGTTCATGTGATAACTACATCCATGTGCCTGACATTGAATCCTGCCCAAGACGACAACCTGTCTTTATTATTTGTAGTAGTTCTAAATTTCTTATATACAAATGCAGGTGGTTAAACTTTTATATGTCTGAATTGAATCATTTATTCAAACTTTGCAGAGAAAATACCTGACTGTTTATGTTGGTAAATGAATGTGATGTTGCAGTGTATTTTTTCCAAAGGTAAAGTCCAAGCATTTCCATCAATACAAGTCTAATTAACTATGAATGAACATGCTTACAATTCAAATTTTTCTTCTTTAAGTTCAGAAGTACAAAATATTTTTTTTTAATTATAAGAACATAACTGTAGCATGCATCTGACAAATATTATTAAAGAAATACCATAGACGCTGCGTCGTTACCAGCTGTTAAACAGTTAGTTTGTGAAAATCTCTCTTTTTCAGTAGCCTTACAGTAATAGTCCAAGAATGCTGATATCTCTGAATTAACAGAGATGTAAGGGAGGTAACTGAATCTGAGTCAGCATGCACCCACACATGCAAATACAATCATATAGAAATTGTGTTGGTTGCTTTTAGATAGATGCAATTTTGAAAAAAAAAATCTTTGACAATGCAACACTGAAGTTAGATTTTCTGGGGTTTGAACTGAATATTTCAGAGAATTAGTTTTACAGCAGTTTTGATTTAAAAAAGCAAAACTTGTTGATGTCATGGTTAATTACTTGTGCTAATTAGTGAGGAAATATTGTGGTCATAGTGAAGAAAGTTATTGTACCAAATGAATTTGGAAAGAAAAAGAAAGATCTCCAGGTTTGATGCGTCATTTGTGGAAAAAAACTAGATCTTTCATATTTAATATTTATCTCTGTTGGTGTTAATTTAATTTTTAGGATACAAGTAATCACAAGAAAATATGGTGGTATCCTAGTGGGGAACAACTTTTGAAGTCCTATTACTGGTAGAACAAGTAAAAGAGTCTCATTTTATACATTTTGTTGAAGCCACAAACTTTTAGGTAGAAAATAGTGAATAAAGTCTTTCCCCATAAATTTGCATTGAAATTTTATTGAATAATTAAGCAATGCATATGTAAATGAAAATTTAAAATGTTTTAAATTAACAGCTGACTTGTAATGTAAGGAAAACTGATTGCACTTGATTAAGTTTTATTATAACTACTATAACCAATTTTAAAATGTTTCATTTGATGGATTTGTCAAAGAACTTTCTGTTAGAAGCAGACAGTACGTCTTAACTGAGGATCTGGTAGTTGAATGTTTTGGACAAATGATTTGGAGGGTTGCTAATTAGCAATCCATTTTGGATAAATGGTTTTAAATGATTGCTTCAGCACTAGGCACTTGTAGAAAACATTACACTTTTGGCGTGTGCTCATTGATGCTGGATGCTCTTACCTTGTTAGGTAGAACCCAGATTTCTAATGCTGAGATGTTTCCATCTCTGCTTCATACTACTTTCCAAACCATGCGTGTAGTATCTTCCACATCATTGTGATGA
>JACATO010002598.1:0-13883 GCA_018389105.1 Nautilus pompilius
TATCATTAGAAAGGACAAGTTAACTAAAATAAAAATTAAAACACCTAAATAAAAGTACTTGGGGTGTTCAAATGAACACTGACACAATATACAATTATGGGCAATATTATTTTCAGCCAATTTCATTTGAACATCCAACTATTCTGCATAGATTGCAGACTCGCTGAATTAAAGCAAACTAACATTTTACCTTTTAAAATCTTATGTAGATATTCTCTTTGAAAATGTGAAGAGGAGAAAATTTGCACAAACTGGTCCCAAACTTCATGGCTGCAAAGTGAGAATTTTTGTGCTATTACAGTAATTTTGAAAAACAAAACCACATTTGAACTTGTATTGCATAAAGACGTGTTAATATTACAATGACTATGATTATGTAAATGAAAGAATACGGATTTGTATCAGTGAATCATCAGTTAATTTTATTTTAAGTTTGCAGACAACTTAGACAGCTAGTTTTCTATACAGGACTGTTTAATGAGTGTGCAATATATCCATAACATGCTGAAGTTCCAGGATAATCTCCTATTTGACAACGTTTACTGAATTTGTAATTTACTCTGATCCATTGATGTTTTTTTTTTTTTGATAGGTGAATTGTTACATTATTTCTAAAATTCCTGATTACGTAGCTGTAAGGGAACTACCATGGGTTTAATACTTTAAAGAGTTTAAGTGGGGAGACATTGCATTTTTAATGATATTTTTAAGTTAATAATTTTTAGCTAATATATAGCATTTACTTCAGTTCATTAGTTTAGGATAGGCCGGGGATAGGTATTACAGAGACAGTAATTTTAGTTAAATGTTTAGATGAAATAAAAACATGATGTTAATTACAGCTCATCTATACATTTAATTAAGAATTAGTGGTACTGTAACTAGGCCTGGTTTCCCCTATGAGTGGGAAGGAACCCTCATAGTTGATGCAAGAAGCCCAGGGAAGAGGAATGGTCAGCCAATAAAATTCTTAGATTTATTAATACTACTATGTATTGTCAAAAAAATAAGTATTAAGCAAAATAGATGGTAGTACATTTTGTATTTTTATGCTAAAAAAATCTTTGGCAAACAGTTGATAAATAAAGTGATGATAACGCAAGGGTTTCTCTCCAAATAAATAACTATTAATGTATTCTTAGATACTAAAGCTAATGATTTAATTTTTTTATCAGTTCACAAAGAAATTAATGACAAAATACTGCTGCCTTTACTTATGACTAATTACAAGGCTATTGAGAGAGAAAGCAGTTTTTTTTATAGGCACTACCGTGATTAACCAACTATGGCAAAATAATTTGGCACCAAGCTAGCTTTAGAAATATAACAAACAAACAACTATTGAAGAAACATATCTAGAATGGTTCTTTAATTCTTGGTGTAGTCACATTTTACCATTTTCCCACTGCACAAGTTAAAGAAACTCTAGATTAGTCAGAAGCAGCTTTACAGCTATATTTTTTAGTGGTAATATCAAAATTAAATTACCTCCCTTTGTCTGTAATTGCAATTGACTTTTAACAAGCAAAAAAAATAAAGGTTTAATTAAAATTACTTTTTAAAGTTCAACTTTTCATTGCTGTATTCTTTTGTGGTCAACATTTTAGTTTCAAACTTCTCACAATCATTTACTGAATGAATGACTGAAGTATGGTCAGATCTGTCATTTCTCTAATTTTGTCCCGAAGATTCCTACATGATACATGAAAATCCTGTAGGAAAAGGAGAGATCTGATTTAACTTCCAAAAAGAGACTGTTTTACTCGCATGAAAATTATCATTACTAAGCATAAAAAGTGTATTGGGTTTTTCCTTAGTATTACATGGCATACGAGAATAGATAGAATTGAAAAGTGTATTGAAATTTTTCTTTGTATTAATCCGCTCAGAGACGGTAACCTTTAAAAAATTCCATTTTAACTTCAAGGAGATACAATAAAATATGTTTACATGCATACATACACAATACACATGTACACACATATACATACATGTATGCATGTGCACTAAAAACTTTTAAATATAGACCTATCGTGACTTTAGTTATTCTACACATTTGAATAAAGTTTATATTTCCATAAAGGAAAATAAACATGCACACTTGTTTCAACACCTTGAATGAAAATTGCAAGCAGTGTCACATCAGTTATATCCATACTTTCATCAATTGCAACCTAAAAAAAGCAACAAAGGACTTGACTTTGTCCTTCAGTTGATCTGATAAATCAGTAATTCTCTCTGCGACTGTTTCTTGAAAGGCTTGTTTGCAAAAGCTTGGCTTTTATTCAGACATGATACTTCTGCAGACATCAACATGCATTTTTTTCAAAAGGCTCTTGTCCAAAGAGGGCCTTGATGATACTGACTGCTAATTTTTCAACAAATTTTCTAATTCAGCAACTTTGTCTTTATGTAACTTCCAAGTATAGTTAACGTACTTCAAAGCAAGATTAGTGTTATAATGTCTCTGAATGTTGCACACTTTGGCCACAGCAACCTGTTGTTGCAAATCAAGCAAGTTGGCATTGCATTCACTTCCACATAGTAGTACAAATTTCTCCACTTTTCTTGAATCACATGATTTTTTTCTATTTTTCTTTTCTTTGATAACATAATTATATGGGTCCTTATTATTGAGTTAAAAAAAGTTCTTTCAATTAAAAATACTTAGCACAATTTGATATATATTCCAAAGGTGTGGCAGTGGGTAACTGATAATATCCTCCTCTTTTTAGGTATTGTGGTCAATGAGCACGATTCCTCTTTGACACTTTCTCGGCTCGCTTGCTACTGCCTGTTGGTAGCTAGTACCTGGTCGCCCGTGTCATCAACTAGGAAATTGAGACTAACAAGGTCAAATTCCTCTGGGTATTTTATACTCATCACAGTTTGAAAATCTGATCCAGTCGATAGCTTGATCAGCCTGCAGATCTTGTTTTCATTGGATAAAACGTGTGTTGTGGGCCACCAAACAAAATGTGTTACTTAGTTTCAAACAGTGGGAGCGAAACCAATTTAAACTTACGATAGCTTGATTTGATATAATATGAGTCAATCTAGTTCTCTATACAGTGACTAAATATTATTATACTGGGCTTTACTTCCTTTATTTTATATATCTCATCTCTTTTCTTATTATTTGTTCTATTGTTGGGTGAGGATTTATCATATTGTGCTTTTAAATGAATACAAAAATTGTACTTTCTTGAAACATCAGTCCTCTGTTCTCTTTGATGGCTATAGTTTGTGCGCGTGTGCGTGTGCAGATCAGTCAACCTGTGTATCTCGCCACTTACCTCTCAACAATTGTTTCGACACAATCAGTCTTCTATACGCCAGATCTTCTACCATTAACATTGGTGGGTGCTATAAAGGATGAGATCCAATTTTTGTTTTACTAGTTCAACAGGGTGAGGTGCTCGAAATGTCTATTACCATGTGTGTGCTATCATCTTTACAGAGGATGTGCAAGTGAGCTGTATGTTTGACACCCCTGATTTAGACCATAAGTTTCAAATTCTTTGTATAGGATGAGCCAGACAAATCTCCAGCCAAACTGCTGCAAGACTTAAGGCAAAGAGACCTCAAAATTTTCCTGACCTTACCATCTACAAACTTCTCAATTATTGCAGAGATAACAAAAATGAACTTAGATCAACAATGCACCAAATGCCTTGTCCCCTAATGACAGTTGAGTCTGATCTGATGCAACAACTGACTTTGACAACATTGCACATAATTTTTCTTCCCTCAAAGCTCAGAAGAAAGCAATCATCTAAAAGACAGGACATAAGTTTTCATGAGATTTTGTTTGTATATTTTCACATTTGGTTACATAAGGCTATAGTATTATTAAAATGTAGCTTCACTAGTACATAAAAAGATACATTTACAGCAGATATTTAATGTTTCAGGAATGATAAACCATTGAGATGTATTGTGTATATCGCTTTATAAAAATCACTGTTAACGCTATTAGCTGGTGTGGCCTGTATGTTTTTTCTTTTAGTTTACAATGTTAAATGGGTATTTTTTACAGCTACAGGAATAATACAGATGACAATCAAATTTGTTAATAGCTCTCAGTAAACGAGAGATAAGATCACTAAAACTAAAATGACATTCTGTTATGGAAATCCAGTAATTTTATTTGGCCTTCTGTGTGGAAAATAGAGCAGTTAATTTAGACAGAGCACATCGTGATTTATTATTAATGTAGCATGAAAACATCTAACAGGGGTCTAATTATTAATTCATTTTGATACGTTCATGTTTTAATGGATGTGAGGGACAACGTTTTTGTGCACAGGGCTCCAATAAATCTTAATCTACCTCTGAGCATGGGATGTGTGTGTGGAATTTGAAACTGGATTCTATTGGTCAATAATTGAAAAAATATTCAGATGTGCCAAGAGAAAGTTAATACACAGCTCGCAACTCAGCCAAAAGAAATGCTCACCAAAATACTGTTTAATTGTAGGTTTCACTCAGTGTTGCATTGTGGGAATGTTTTCAAAATTGTATCGAGACAGTCCCAACAGCTTCCATTTACCTACTACATGTTTAAAATATGAGAAAACCAATTATATATATATATATATATATGTTTCTTTTATCCATTACTTGTTAAATAATAAATTTTTGTTTCAGTTAAATTTCACTCTCTAACAATGTAATTCTAAGTCAGACTTGCTGAATTAAAGCAGCTGTGAAATACAATAGTCCCTATGGGGACTTACACACCCAACCACCTGAGGAAGCAGCAATCATATTCCAGTAAACTCACTACAAAATCAGAGCAACAACAATCACTTTCCATGTCATCAAACCCAATTGGAGCAACTAACTGCCCTGTGATGGGTTAGTGCAGCATATAGTACACTGGCTTGTTATGGTTGCAACCATAGTTTGGTCTCTCGTGTGACTGGATCATGGTAGTTCCTCTTGTTCTTTCGTATTGGTTCACTTTTAATTGTGGTGGGAATCTTATTTTAAAGAAAGATTTCTTTTCACTCTCAGAAAAATGAGAAATAAAGTTGACAGCTATCATTTTCCTTTCAACATTCATTTATACTTACAAATTCAAATGTTGAACTAAATGTCTGTTTGATCAAAAACTCTAAAATTATGCAATGTCCTTTATAGGTGATTTTTAAAAACTGTAATAATATGTATGATTTTAAATTAGTTAAAACTATCATAAATAATGTATCCAAACCTGACATAATAGTTAAAAATTTTCAAAGCTAAATCTCATGAATACATAATTAAAATTAACAAACTAAAGAAATAGAATGTCTTCAAAAAAATTAAAATGAATATAAATCATTAAGTAAATTAAAAATAGTGTGTATATTAATTTTAAAATATGATTAAAAACTTTAACTAATTTAAATAATCCAACTAGAATAGCGTTAAAAAACTGTTTCAAATAAAATTAATCAAACAGCTTAAAAGCATAATTATTTTAAAAAAAACAAACTGACTTATTCAGAAATTTTAAATTATTAAAATTTTTTTAGAAAAAGCAAACTTTAGTAACCATAAGATTAAAAACTGAATGATTACATCTCTGGATTTAGATTTTCTCAACATACTTATTTAAAATGGATTACATTAAGCATTTAAAAAATATTGTTTATGCATGAAAATGGCTGTAACCAGCTCACTGTATTTTACACTTTGCTCAATATAGTATTATTAACTGACTAAGCATTTCTTTGATGTCTGTTTCTGCATAAAACTACCATTTTCAAATGTTTTCCTGGGAATTTTAAACCCTGGTAAAACCAAAAAAAATCTTATATTACCTGTTACAGACCTAGATCTCAGTACCAGTAGCAATAGTGTGTACAAAGAAGACTGTTGCCACCAATTTGGATATCATGTTTTGGATCAAAAGAATGAGGAGCCACAGCTGGAAAAAACAACAACAGATGAGTGTTTAAACATCTTTTTCTTTCATCAAACTTTGGAAAGTCTAATATATTCATTTTAAAATTTAATGTATACATGCATGGGCCAAATTGTTTTTCCTCCTTTAAAAAAAGAAAGAAAAATAAACAGTTAAATAATTCATGTTTTTCATTTGCATGCTGTTTTACTTTGATTACAGTAGCAGAAATTCCTTCTTTGCTGGTACTGCAGCTCACAAGTATTTAATCTCTTGCTATATTGTTGCAGAGTTGTAGTCTGAAGCAACATATGAAAAAATTTTCTATACCCTTACTCTTTTTTAGATGATTTTCAGATTAGGATAAAAAGCAATCCTTTGCTCTTGCTAAATATCCACATAGAACTCCTTCCTGACACGTTCTTAAACCAAAATTTTCTACTGTATATTTGTACGAAGAGTTCTGTGATAATGCTTTCACTACTGTAATAATATTCAAATTTAATGGCATTATTTCAACTGTACCACAAGTCATCAATAACACTAATGAAAAAATGAAAGGTCTGACCAATGAATTACTGAGAGTTTTCATTGCACTATTTTTCAGTCAATAACCAAAAAAAGAGTGTAACCAAGATCAGTTTAGTTTGTGGCTGGTATCCACATGTGTGTTGTCTGTTTTAATTCCGTTTACAATATTACAAGAGTTAATTTTCTTTTTAAACTTTGGCAATTGTAACAAATAAAAATTACCTTCTGTCCAAATGTCACCAGCAGGAAAGTTATTCTCATGCTATCTTTATATTATTTATTAATAAAAAAGCCACTAAGCAGCAGCACTTTTTAGAAATTTGCTGACAGTTTCTGAATATTCTGAAAAATGGTAAAATAAATGTATGTATTGTCACATGTCAATAGATTGCGAAAAGAATGAATTCAGTGTTATCAATGTTTGGCTGTACAGATCTCAAGATAAGTAAATCAATTTAAGAAGAAACTTTTAACCAAATTTACAAGCTAAAGTATTGGTTAATAAGCATTTTTTTTCCCAAAAGAATTTAAAGTTTTGATCAAAAGATGTGCTTATTCAAGTTAAACAATATTTTATGTTTAGTCTACTTCCTTTACAAATTCTTTGTCACAAAGGATTTATTAAAGAGAATTAGGTAAACAATTAGAAAGACTGGGCTACCCATAAGTGACAACTACATTAAACAAGATGGAATATAAAATTACCACATATATAACGAATATATTCAATGCACTTAAAATACATTTGTATAACAAACTAATGAAAAAAAAGAGCAAGAATATAAATTTATAAATTAACTAACTGAAAATGCATAAATGACAGAGTAATACAATTATGAGCCATTGATGCCATATCTAATAATAGTCAGGTATTTGATATTAAATGAGAAACTTTAGGAAAATAAAACATGTTAAAAATGGTCTAGAAGTAATTACTTAATGATTACATTCAATTTAGTTTAATTGTGGATTTTTAAAATATCTACAACTGCATTTATTTTACTAAAACTAATTGTAAGATTCACTGTTTCTTTGTAGAGAGTGGAGGATGTCCGTCGTATCTCAAGGTTGCTGAAGACAAAATGACAAGACCTTAGTTTTATAACACCCAAGTATGTTTGATTACTTACATTCAAGCATTTTTCTTTGAATACATCTAACTACAGCTTACATAATTAAAAAAACATTTGGCCATACAGCCATCTTCATCAATTTTCCTGTTAGTTTCTATTTTATACACAATTAGATAAAAATTATAAATATTTTTTAAAAAATCATACAAGTGCATTTCTTTTATCTTCTGAACGATGACAGTCAGTGTTCTTGTTTATTTAATTTTTGTTTTCGGTCTCATATTTAAAGATATTATTTGGCACAATCTTCTTTTGAAAATATACAGTATAAATTTAGGCTAAATGTTTTATTTTGTATTAACCCAAGAAATTTGTATATGTAGTAACAGTAGATACGGTATAAATACAATGAAAGTAGACGTGTACTCACAGCTGTAACAACAACATAGTAAAGAGCAGTGGTTGGTAAAAGAAAAAGCAGTTAGTCAACATCGTATGATGCAGAGTCCACTCTCTGGCAAAGAACATCCCATTTCTTCCCTCAGAACAAGCACCACAGAGAAGAGTGCTGATATCTGACGACTGTACAACCTTCACAAGAAAAAAGATCTTTTAAATATTTTAATTATGTTAAAAACTGTTAACTGAATTTTTAGAAAAAATGTTAGCTGTGTATAAATCCTTAAAAAATGACACAGAATTTACTGTTTCATTCTAAAGATATTTGTATTGTTATAAATGATCCATCTTTTGATAAACAAAAAGCAAGTGAGAAATAATACAGCAACAATATTTCAGAATGTTTGCTTAAGTAGCAGATAATTTACAAACTGCCTTTTCGTTTTCTTTACATGGGTTATTATTATTTTAAATTTCAAAATTAAGAACGTAAGAATTTTGACAACAGCTAAACAGAAATTTTAAAATGTTAATAGTGGCTTTAGAAAAATGTAATCCAGACATTTCCAATAGCTGTCTTACACTAGAACCCTTTTGTGTGAGTGCAGAAAATTGTTAGCAGCTGGAATATCACATGGAAAATGTAGCAGAAACTTTAGTAAATAAAATATCTTTATCATAACTAAGTTGATTAACCAATAAATAAATAAATAAAAATTACCTGGCTGCATAAACATAGCAGCAGTAGATGTGAACCGTCAAGATAGAGAGGATATTCTGTAAGTGAAAATCCAAATACATCAACCACCAACCAGTGATGTGTACCAAAGAACTGAGTCCGGCACAGGTCCTATCAGTGAGAGGTCCCCAAAAACAAGTACATAACAATAAATAGTCATTATGTTACTTATTGTATGTAATGGCTGTCTTGTATATATAGCAAAGTTATCAGAATTCCTATCACTATATTTCAGTGAAAAAGAGAAATTTTCAGATTTGTTTTTCCAAAACAAAACAAGTCAAGCTACCATTTTATTTTATCCCATTTTAAATAAAATCTTTATTAATTGCGATCCACCATCTAGAAAAAAACACATTTAAATGTTTAATTTATGCCACAGAAAAGATGTAGAACAAAAATATACGGAGAATTTTTAAATAATGGTAGCAGTTGTTCTGTGACAATTTGGATGTTTGAGTCACTAAAATATAATGGAATTCATTTTTAATAATGACTTAGATTTTTAAAATATACAATAAATATAGAGATTTTTCTATTGTAAGTGCAACTTATTTTCATGGCAATGTAGTAATTAAAAGAGAGGAACTGATATGGTAAAGAGGGCATAATGTGCCCAACAGAGAAACTTGGTGCAATTTTAGAAACTTTATTTGATATAAGGAATAATAAAATTGAAAACTAAAAGGTGATACATCTTTCTCTCTCTCACACACACAATGGACAGTAAGATTTCCAAAAAAAATATTACAAAACAAAAGCAGAAACAGAATCTAAAAGGATCTCAAAAGTAAAAGGAAAATCATTTTAAAAAATTATTTTTTGTGACGCATCTTTCAGTATCTTAGTTTTATGCTAATGAGTGCAAATTATTCTCTTAGCATGCATTACTGTGAATCAGGGACCACAAAGAAAACAGCTGGATTAACCAAAGATGAAGAACCAGAAGAAAAGTTGCTTTCTGAAAACAAAATCATTAATTTTCTTTTGCATATTAAAAGTTAAAAACAAGTGGTTTCACTTATAACAAGTCCATTACAGTCCAGTGAACAATGTACTCTCTCCATTCCAACACTGAACAGGCAAGAATTTTACATTTGGTTTTCCTTTTCTTCCACAGGCTACGTGGTTTGAAATTAAAAACAGCAAACAAGAACTGATAAAATGTTCATTATTTGCTTGATAAACAATTAGTTTTTCAAAATAGATATCAGGGAAGAAAGAGAGACATTATTTTGTGCACTAAAAATATATATATTATATTATATTACATTTGCAGTGTTCAGAATGTGTTCTGCTATATACATCACCTTTCAACAAAGTTACAAAATGCATTTTCTCCACCTTTTCTTCTGGCTTATCATATCAGTTATCTATAATGCTGATGCATTATGAGTCAAATTGTCTTCAAATGGTTTTGGGCCTTGCATGGAGGAACTAAAAAAAAAAAGAAAATCTTATAACACATAAATCGAGCGAACATGTGGGAACGGGAGGACTGCCCATTTGAACTTTATCATCACAGATCAACTCTGAATGTGAGACCCGCTAGAAAATAACCAGTTTCCTGATTGGTGCATAGATTACTTCAAGCAAACTTCAGTATGATAGCTTAGTTTGGAATGGTCAAAGAAAACATAATCTGGCTATCCCAAATCTGTTTGGACAGATGTGACACTGAAATTTACTTTTATGTGACAAGTTGTAATATCACTCCAAGCTTCACAGAATATATCACCTGCAAAAAACAATCAAGCAATGCTTCTTTTTCCTTCAACATAATACAACTGAAGATGTTTCTTGCACTGTTTCTTTAAGATCATTAGAAGGCAATGCCAACGCCTTGATAAAATGATTGTAGTCACAAGTGATAGTTCTAAAAGTTAATTTCTCTAACAGATTTATCAGTATTTTTTTCTCTTTCTCTCATCATTCACTGGTTTGTAGCCAATATCATCTGTGCCCATGACCCTCCAGACATTTGCATACATAATAAGCTATCATTCCTAACTATTCGTTGATTATGTATGCAGACAATCCTGATCAACCTTGATTACTGCATGTTAAAACCTATTATTCACAGCAGTCAGCATTGTGTGCTACACCACTCCACCCATTAAGGATAAACAGTTACCTGAACAGACTTTCTATGAAGATAATTCAAGTGAAAGTTGCACATCTGTTAATAACTTTAGTGTATGCAGCATATTGCCTGCAAACTTGGCAACTGTCCACTGGATGCTGGCATGCAGAAATGCCTTTAGTGGTACCAATGTTTACTAGAACTAGGATGGTGGTCAATGGTATAAGTGCAAGAGATAGCAAATAACTGCACAGTTTCTTTTTTAATGGAGGAGGTTAAGTTTCCCAGAATTCATTGCAGGGCAATCTGATGGCAACATCCTATCATGGACGACTATACACATGGTGCAAACATCAAGAGCAAATTAGTGTCAGAAAGAACCATCGCATGAGGGAGATTTTTCTCAAGAACTGTTTATCAGTTTTGAGAGCATTAAACTATTCCATTAGCATCTGGGTTTGATAAAGTGTCAACATACTGGATTCCACAAAATATGGACAGGTTTTAAGAGCATAGACGTCTGAAAATCTTTACTGAGAGAAATTGCATCACAAATAGGATTTGATTTTCATGTATGAGGAGTCACAGTCCACTGATATATATACTCAAGTTCTACTATTCCAGCACCAGCACCAAGGCTCACTTCCCGAGATAAGTTCCTGTATTCAGCCTAGAAAGTCATGAGCTATAGTGTTTTAGGATGTAAATAGTGATGTGATCCAAGCAAGATAGTAGATTAACCTTTCACAAAAGCTGCAATTCACGAGGAGGCACAAATTGATCAGCAAAAGAGTGTGCCTATAATGCCTGCCCCTTTTACAGCACCCTATAGCTGACATGGTAATGTTGGGTTGAGAAGTACCTGTCCATCCTGTTTATAGCCCAGACCTGGTCCTGACTGAGTGCCACCTGCTTGGATCACTAAGATACATTTGATGAATCATTTGAAATGTAATTACCAATGAAGATGAAGTGAATCCCAAAGAATGAAGTTCTACTAAGCAAGTGCATAGGACTCGTGCACTTATCCCATCTATATGCAGTAAAACTCGATTTGACAGATCCCCACCCAACGGCCGCTGCCTGGTCTTCTGACAAAGGTCCACGTTGAGCTGTGTGGAAATTGTTTTGCTTGGCCGCATTTTGTGCATAAGTAAACAGGGCGTGTAAACGTCTGGATTTAACGGGATCCCCTCCCCTATTAGTCCGTTAAATCGAGGTTTTACTGTACATATGTATGTGTATGTGTGTGTGTGTGTGTGTAATGAGTGTTCATGCGAAACACATTAAGAAATGAGTATGGTTTGGCTAGCATATCTCATACACGAGGTCTGTCGAAAAAGTATCCGACCTTAGGCTGGGGGGGGGTTACGTACTTGGTGGGGTTCATTTGCTAATCCCCTTCGAAGTGGGCCCTTGTGCCTCCACACACTTAGCCCAGCGATCCTTCCACTGGTGGAAGCCGTCTGGAAAGCTTCTTCCAGAATGGCTCTCAGCTCCGCCATCGCATTCCGCATGATGTCCTCTCGGCTCTCAAGGCGGGAGCCTTTCAGCGGCATCTTCATGTTTGGGAACAACCAGGAGTCAGAAGGAGCCGGGTCTGGAGAGTAGGGAGCCTGGCGAATGAGCCGGGGCGTTGTCATGATGCAGCTGCCGGTTTTGGGAGGCCCCCAGATCCGGTCTCTTGCGCCGACCTGCATCACGAAGACGGAGGACGACTCCTCCTGACAGGACTCCTTTGTACTGTTTGTCCTTCTGGTGCCTATTCGCGATGCCAACGCCTCGGTAGTCGAGCTCAGCATCACCTTGGTTTCCGGGTCGTACCCGTACAGCCAGGTCTCATCTCCAGTTATCCCGGAACTCGGGATCCCTGCTGGCAGCATCCAGCGGGTCCTGCGCAACCTCAACACGAAGTTGTTGTTTGTTCCTGAGAAAGCAGCTCGGGCACAAATTTCGCTGCCCCTCTCCGCGAGCCCAAATCCTCCTTTAAAATTGCGTGTGCAGAGTCTTTACTGACCAAGCCAGTCACCAACCCTCCCCGTCAAACGACGATCCTCCATCATCAAGGTCCGCACTTTCTCGATAACAACTGCCCTGTCCGCGGCTTGTTGACGGCCCCCCCCCTCCTCCCTGAACGCTGGTCCTTCCCCCATCACCGATGTGCGGCTCTTTGAACCTGTTGTGTCAACATTCTTTAACACCCATGGCATCGTCACCAAAAGCCTGTTGAATTTTGCGAATTGTTCCCGCCTTGGGTATCTCCGAGCTTTTGGTAAGATCGCTGCTCCACAGGTTCCGTCATCACGGAGTAAGAGTACAGCGCCTCGCACAATGGCTGACACAGCCAGCCAGCCGGCCAAAAACCGCGCATGCGCACGAAAGGCACGCGGCTCCCACTATGCTCACTTTCCGCCTCCCTAACATCATTACTTCCCAGTCGGATACTTTTCGGCAGACCTCGTGTGTCAGTTTTAGTGATTAGAACTGTAAATCGAATCACACATGCATCCAAAATCATTTAGTAGCTGCACTCTGCTGACATCACACTCATAAGGCGCAATTCCTGGTCTTTTTATAAACACTCCTCAGATATAAAAATTACCTGCAGACAACAGGTGCGTCCACAGGTAGATGTGAAAACAATAGGTGATGGCACACTTGTCACATCTTAACTGTTGTTTTCTAGGCACCAAACAGATTAAGGCAAAATAAATAGGCAGCCAAAGAACAAAACACACCAAGAAGTTAACAAATATGTGAAAGAAAAAATAAATAGAATTCACAACACTTAAAGATGCAGTAACTTTTGAACTTTAGAATATATGCAAATAAAAAAACAAATCTACTCTTATAATTAATTTATATATAAAAATTAAACAATTCTTTCAATTTTATATATACATATGTTAAGTGAAATTTCACAATTGACTGTATTTTAAATCACATTATGTTATTTCACATTCATCCTACAATTATGAAATTATGGATTGTGCAAGTATATCAGGTACTATATGAGACAATGGTGGTGGTACAGGAGCTTAGCTGTAATTTTTGAGTGAAACCTACAAGAGTAAATGAATCACCAACAATATATGGACAACTCTATGTAATCATTGTTGCATTTGCAACTTCATTAATGATATTTTTAAAAGGTAAAATGTAGTA
>JACATO010002599.1:0-17061 GCA_018389105.1 Nautilus pompilius
AAAAAAACAGTTTTCATTCCTTTCCATTTGGTGCTACCTGCAAACGCCTGCGTAAAAGACACCCACACTTTAGCTGGACCGGGACCCGCCAGAACCGTGGCCGTGCAGCATCTCAGAAAAAACAACGACTTAATAATGGTAGCGTCTTGCGTTTTTGGAGAACGAAATTCAAGGTGTTTCAATGTCAGCCCCCCGCTCTTTCGATGATCATTCTTCCGATGATTGCAGCCACTGGTCACTAACGATATGGGAAGACTGCAACTGCAAATAGCCTCCCCTTAAGCGTGAACCACCAGTGCGGCGGTTCAATCTCGGTGAGATGGTGCAGCCTTCTGCGAGCTCACAGCTAACAGAGACAAATTGGTCGTTTGTAATATTTTTTTCCTAGTCTAGCGTCCATCGCCGACATACTTGTTTAAAGCCGAAAAGACCTTGCGATTATTATTATATTTTAAAAAATATCTGTGCTTCAGAAACCTTTTGTGTGTGTACTAAGACAGTAATTTAATTGTATTTGCGCTAAATAAAACACATCGACGTACTTAACTATATGAATGATTAAGGATTCCAAAAGACGTTTTCAGCTATACACATTATAAAGCAAAAGAAGGCACCGCAAAGCTAATCGAAAGACCGTCAAGGTTGCAGCTTTAATTCGATCCGTTTCTTTTCTGTCACGGGTGAGAGTCGAACCCGCTCAAACAAACTACTCTCCACCGCAGCACCCACTTCGCAGGTTTTTTTTCTTGTTGTCCGTCATTATCGTAATAAGGGCTCTTCTAGCAGCGAATCGGCTCGTCTATCGTCCAAGCGGCCCTGATTTCCAAGAATTCGATTTTCCGACGGCATTCTGGAAGTAGATGATACGAAAGCGCGGCTCGACGTCCACACCAAAGGGACTAGCTCTTCTTTGACGAGGCACCTACTCCTGTCTTTGAGAGCAGGAGAGGGCAAGACGACGAAGCGCCGGTGGCGATAAGTCGCCATATAACGCCAACCGGTGGAAAAGCTCCGTGAAATAATATCTTTCTCGAGAGGGGGCAGTTCGACTTAAAAGGATATCGCGCCGGGAAAGATTAGGAAATAGACGCTTAATAATTGAAGGGGTCCATTTATTACTTCGCTAAAAGACGCTCTCAGACGGCGGTAATTATATGGACGCGCCCTTGGTGGGCTTCGCGGCCGCCAGGCGGCTGGACAACTGATGGCCGGGAGATGGAGCCCCTCGCCCAGCGAGCCCCTTTCGCTTTGACGTTCAGCGGCGTTGATTGAGTGCGAGAAACGACGGTGATTTGAAGCATCGTTCGCAATTCATCTTCTCGCGGCTCCGAGTCAATAACGAACAAAATAGAGCAAATCCTATACTTGTTAATGAAATTTTATGTGGCTCTTATATTAATTTCATTTTCCAGACGCAAAGTTTAATTTTTCCGAGTTTTTCAAATTGCGCACGCTACATTTGGCGGCTATTGGCCGGGGGTGAATCACTAGGGGCCGGGAGATCGGACGGCGGCTCCCCGACCATTTCTCATCTTCGCCGGAATTCATCAGCGCCACTCTTGAATAACTCCTCCTATAACAACCCATCCTCCTCCTCCTCGCTTCCCTAACCGACAATTTGCCTTCATTCTCTCTCTCTCTCACCCCCTCCCTCCCTTTCTTAACTCTCGCGACTACTCGACCATTTCCCTAAATGTCTCTTTATGTGCTTAAGTCCGGACCGCCGCCGGTCTGGGTTTCCCCCAAAACACAAAACAAGTGCACAACAGCAACGAGTCCGGCCTCTGTTTCCATCCTGTTAACAGCTCAGAGAATTTTCGGGTTTTTAAAAAATAAACGAGTTTAAAAACATTTAAAAAAAAACCAAAAAAACCTTGAACTCGCTCCTGAAAACAGGTACCCATGGGTCATTTCTTTAGAATTCTAAATGACGAAAGAACCGACTTTTCTGAGATTATTCCAGATCATCTCATGCTACACGTATACGTGCGTTAGCTCCAGTTTGAAGGGGAGTTAGAGCTGCTCTTTTTGTGTTTGAGAGATTACGAGAGATTTGTAAACGTTGTTTAATTTTCGTCTAAGTTGAAGTTATATTGACTCAAAGAACAAATAAATTGTGTATGTGTGTTTATGTGTGTGTGTATGAAATGTTGTGTATGTGTGTGGTGTGGTGTGTGTTGCGTGAATATGTGTGTATGTGTGTGGTGTATGTGTGTGTATGAATATGTGTGGATGTGTGTGTATGGTGGTGTATGTGTGAGTGTGTGTATGAATAGGTGTGGTGTGTGAATATTGTGTATGTGTGTGTAGGTGTGTAGTGTGTAATGAATCTGGTGGTTGTATGTTTGTGTGTGTGTGTGTGTGTGTGAATATGTGTGTATGTGTGTGAATTGTGTGTGTGTGTCTGTGTTGTGTATGAATCTGTGTGTGTGTGTGTGAATGTGTGTGTGGTGTGTGGCATGCAGGTGTTGTGGGTGTGTTGTGCCTGTGTCTGTGGTTTGTGTGTGTGTGTTGTGTGTGTGTGTGTGTGTGTTGTGTGTGTGTGGTGTGTGTGTGTGTGTGTATTTGTGTTTTGTGTGTGTATGTCTGAATATGTGTGTGTATCTATGTCTGTGTATACATGTGGGTGTGTCTGTGTGGGATAGAATGTGTGTACGTGCGTTCTGGTTTTTGTCCCTAAACGCGATTCCAAAGGAAGTTGGCAGGTGTCCCCTGTTTTTCGTAACGTCACGGAAAACATAATGGAATAAATCTGAGAAATCGGAAAACGGACGCATAGGATTGCTCAACACTCCTTGTAGGTATCAAAAAAGTAATCTCCCGATTAGCAGAGAGAAGCGGGCAGAACGATTCTTGTTAAAAGCGAACTTTATTTCTACATTGCTAAAAAAAAACAAACAAATTTAAATGTCGCAGTAAGTATTACCCTAATTTTTTTAAATAAAGTAGTTCTAGAGCATGACTGATTAGGACTTAACACAGTGTTATGGTGTTAGAATAATAACGTGGTTTTAAGAAGTCGTGCATGACTGTTCGTCTCGCACATATCCGAACAAACACGAAGTTACGCTACATTTCAGTAAGACGTCTGTAAACGGACTTGACAGTGTACAAGAACCTAATCCTACAACAAACAGAGCTGTTCAGTAGAAAGCTATCAACAAAAGCAGAAACGAGTTGAGTTATGGTGTTTCAAGTGACAGTTAAAAGAACCAAATTAATATCCATAATATCAAGTAACACACTGGCTAATCCACTATGGAACAATACAAAACAAACATTTTATGTCTGCGTAAAGGGTTAGTTGCAGCGTGCGAGGATTGAACAGTAATTATTAAGCACAACATGTGAAGATAACTTGTCAACGTGTTTTAAAAGTTGCTAAAATTATTAACATTTACATTTATGATATTTACGACGATATTAAATGTTTTATTATACAATTATGGTTTATAGCATAATTCAAATTCGCTACCTGAACCTATGCATATAGTGCGATTACCTATTACTATATTTCTATTTAATTTTTTGTTGTTATACTCTCCTCTCTCTCCCTCCGTGTGTACTGACGTCATCTCTCTCACGCTCCCGATCTCTCTCCCCCTCCGTTGTACTGACGTCATCTCTCTCACTCTCCTCTCTCTCCCCCCTCCGTGTGTACTAACGTCATCTCTCTCTCTCTCTCTCTATCTCTCTCTCCATCTCCTCATCTCTCTCTCTCTCTCTCTCTCTCTCTCTCTCTCTCTCTCTCTCGCTCTCTCCTCTCTCTCTCTCTCATCTCTCTCGCTCTCTCTCATCTCCTTCTTGCCTTGTTTATCTTTTCAACATTTTTCTCTTCAGCTTTTTTTTAAAATTACTCTCTGTTCGTTCCTATCTTTTTCCTTTTCCTTCTTCGTTTCCTCCTTCTCCCACCTATCTTTTCCCACCGTTCTCTTGTCCTTTCTTTACATCTTTCTTTTTTTTTTCTTTCGCTACGTATCCGTTCTCTCAATAATTCGTCATATCAGCCATCAATTTTGTTAAACATTTAATTTTTATAACCAGAACCACTTGTGTGTGATTGTGTGCGTGTGTGTGATTGTGTGTGAGATTGTGTGTGGTATGTGTGTGGTGATTGTGTGATTGTGTGCGTGTGTGTGTGTGTGTGATTGTGTGTGTGATTGTGGTGTGTGTGTGTATGTGTGTGTGTGTGATTGTGTGCGTGTGTGATTGTGTGTGTAGTTGTGTCTGTAAGTGTGTGGTGCGATGTGTGTGTATGTGTGTGATTGTGTGTGATTGTGTGCGTGTGATTGTGTGATTGTGTGCGTGTGTGGTGATTGTGTGTGATTGTTGTGTTATGTGTGTGTGATTGTGTGCGTGTGTGTGATTGTGTGTGTGTATGTGTGTGTGAGTGTGTGATTGTGTGCGTGTGTGTGATTGTGTGTGATTGTGTGTGTGCACGTGACTGTGTGTATGTGGTGTGTATTTGTGTGGTGTGTGGGTATATGTGTGTGTGTGTGTGTGTGTATGTGGGGTGTGATTGTGTGTGTGTGTGTGTGTGTGTGTGTGTGTGTGTGTGGTGTGTGTGTTCTACGTTCCCATCAACATTTCGGGTACCGAAGCGAAAAATTGACATTCTCACAAACGCCACGCGAACATCGGGCACTGCCCACAGAAGCACAGAGAAGCCCTTTCTAAGAGCCCAGGTCGGGCGAAGACGAAAAATCCCCCCCCCTGCCCGCCCGAACAGCGAGTAGCTCTTTAACAGTGTAAAGGTCACCCATAACCACTAAGGGGCAGAACCCTAGGGGATCGTGCACGTTTACAGGCAAACCCCCATTTCTCATTAAAGGGCTATTTTTCTTCATGTTTTTAAATTTAATTTAATTCACACGTCGCCCGTTTGTTTCTATACAGGCACCAACCAGGCATCCTTTCAGAATGAAGTCTAAACACCAGTCAATCATACTGACCGCACGCCTCCAAACCCGGCAGCTGTTACTCGGGACGACCGTCGTCCGTAGTTCATTTTTAACTCTTTCTTTCCCTGTAACTTTTGCGATAGAAAGCGAATAAGTGTAACAGCAGCGACTGCGGTAAGAACTGGACCCTGGTGCGCGGGTTGTTATCCTAGGTGACGAGTATTCTGCGTTGTGCGGCCAATATGGATGGCTCCCCGCCTCCGGCTGTTGGGTCAGTCGGTTCTCTTTGGTTCATCTGGTGCGACTTTGGTTCTTCTCTCCTCGATCTTCTCTGAGCGGCGTGCGGTTGAGGGGAAAGAAGATAATAATAATAATAATGAATAATAATAATAATAAAATAATAATAATAATAATAATAAAAATCTAAAAAATAATAATAATATAATAGAATTACCAACTCGTTGGTGGTCTGATGTTGACGTTCCTGGCTGCTACGTAAGTCTGGCTTAGAATAAGCTTCAGGCTAAGAAATGAGGATGGGTGAGCCACGGTTCCGGCTCTCTTTGGCAGCCTCTCCCTCTTTATCTTGGCGTCATCTCGCTCTTCTTGACCAGTCACACCTACAAACTAAAAGTTCTAGCAGGGCTTACGCTTCGACCACCGTTTGAGAGCGACCAACACTTCCCTCCACACCAAACGGAGGTTCCCGTTCCAGCCGGGAGATGTCAGGGCGAGTGGAAGTAAAAAATGGCGCAAAGAAAAGGAAAACGACAACAGAAACAACGAGTTTTTTCGAAACGTTAGCTTATTTGTTGTTGTTGCGCGAATTTGGCATTTATTCTGCTCCCTTCTTGTGCGAACCGCTAAGTCCGTATCGGTTTTCCACAGGGTCCAACTCGCCGCTGGAGCTGTCGCACTGAGCAGTAGCTGGAACGAATGGTCGTTCTCATGAAGCCGTCTCGAGCTGAACTCCTACAAACGCAGTGGACGGGGTGAGATGCGGGTTAGGGAACCCAGGAGGCAGCCAGCTCCCCGGGTGATTTAAAACCCATTAAGCGAACATCCTTACGAAATATCGTCGATTTGAAAAGCAGCGAACAACGACAACTTTAATAAGTCGAAAACGGTTCTATCCGACTTCGCCCTGTTCACGGTCGACCGGTTCCGCCCATAAAGCCAGACACGAGAGACGAACCCTAGTTTTGAAATAACGGCCGAACTTTGCAAATCTAAGGCATCCTTTAGGAAATAAAGGGAGGGGGTTCGATAACCCGACAAATTAGGGTCGCTTGAGAAGTTTCGCCTTTTCCACGCATAGCAGCCATTAAGAAAAACCGGGTGGATATGACCCTAACCCTGCCGCAGGGGCTCGTGGCTGCGTGGCTGTGGCAACTGAGAGAGAGAGAGAGAGAGAGAGAGAGAGAGAGAAAGGAAGAAAGAGAGAGAGAGAAGATAGAGAGAGAGATAGAGAGAGAGAGAGAGAAGAGGAGAGAGAGCATTAGAGAGAGATGAGAGAGATAGAGAGAGAGAGAGAGACCAAAAATGCAGTAATTCTAAACATCAACTATTAAAAATATTTCACTGTTTATTGAATAGAAATATATGGTCCAGCGTATGATCCTCCTCCCGTCTCCATCTCTCAATGGCTCAGCTTGTTTTCTTTAATTCAGTGTCTGAATTATTTTCTCCGCAAGTTTATGGTTCCTGCGGCTCGAATTTCTCTTAAAGATGAAGCTGCCATCCAAGGGAGATATTTCCTGTCGCTGGGTCCCGTGTAAGACGGATGAATGTTGTTGTTGTTTTTCCCTTCAATAGTTTGCAATTGCGCAAACAGAAGAAAACAAGAACAGAGCTCTATCCACCTCGCCTGGCCGCCTCCCCATCCACGGCACCTTCGTTCGTAATATCGCATTCAACTGCCGCGATGAGGCCGCCATCACCGCTGGAAAAGACGGCACACACACACACACACACACACTGCGAACGATTTATGCTCGCGAAGTCAACCACAATTTAGCATTAAGTTTCAATAGGAGAAGTTGCAGAATTTTATTAGGATAAAACTGCCGGACCGACACGGTCTATTCGGAGCAGTTCGGCTGTGCCTGATCCGCTTTCCGGCAAATTGGTTTTCAAAGGCCAATGCGGTAGCCGGTAATCAAGGGAAGTAATTAACCGACGAGCGAGCGACACCTCAATCAGAGAGGAGAGACAACATCCAACGGCCATGGTCGGCCGGGCGCACAGTACGGTAGTGTTATAAGACAAAGCGGAAAGAATCCATGGACAATAAGCGGACCCCAGCACAAATGAAAAGATGAGAACTAACAAATAATAAATAAGAGATGTCGGTCTTTAATGACAAAGATCGAATTTATTGTTTTCTTCACAGTGAATTTATCCACCTTGTATTATTATTATTATTATTATTATTATTATTATTATTATTATTAATTATTATTCGGTATCCCCTTATCGTCTTCACTTAGTGAAAAGAGAAAGAACGGAATGCCGACATTACCCATTAATCATCTTTAACCTTGTCGAGGAATTTATGCCAAGTAGATGAATATTAAGAGCGTTGTAATAATTCTGGTGGACAAAAATAATTCTTCGATTCTTCTGCAATGTACTGCCTTTTTCGGTATGGAACATTGTTATTACCTATTACGTACACCAAGGCGATGATATGAGCGGAAACATCCGAAGAGCAAAGCCAAAAATCGAAACCAGCCTATGAAGAAACCAAATGCATTGATTATTTCAATACAGTTTGACTTTATTCTTTCCTTCTTTAAGGGAGGAGATTAATCGCATTGCTAAATATTCATGGCCTAAACAGCCATTCTAAGGAATCACATGAGATCATGGACAACTCTCAGCTTTGAATATCGTTTTATTTGTACCTGACGCCTGCCTTTAGTTCCGACTCCGGGTTCCAGTTTTTGATAAAACTAAGGTGCCCACGTGCTACAGCTATTCCAAGGTATGACGTCAACAACGGTGTTAGGTGACAAAATTGAGAGTATTGAAAAAGGGAAACCTCCGCGTTTTACACAAACGGAACGGTCTATTCATTCGTTTATTTGTCAACCGCAAATTTTGCGTTATTTGAAAACGATAATATTCTCCAGGAATAAATAAAAAGTTTTTCATTCTTTTAATAAAAGAAAAGTTAACCAAGCGTTTTCTAAGAAGATATAAAACTCAAGTCAGTCAGTAAGCAACACACAAACAGAATGTAGGGGATAAGTGGAGTAGGTAAAATTCGTTGATACTAATTACTCCATGAGGACAGGACTTACACGACTATTCCTTCACCGAGTTCGATCATTCAATTCCAAATCTTGTTTATTATTTTTTTTTTTTTGATTTTTGCTAATGTTGATAATCCGTTTATTTCAGATTTTTGCTTCGAAGTTTTAAATCGCAGATTAAATAAATCTAGAATTCTGTAATTCTACTGCTTTGTCTGCGCTTGATGTATTCTAACGATCGAATTCTATTACGATAATTCTACTTTCAACATTTAATATTATTATTATTATATTATTATTATTAATTATTATTATGATTATTATTAATTATTATTAAAGAGAAGGTGGAAAGGAAGGCTTGGATTGCAGGGTGGTTTCGGTGGCTAGCACACCTACTGGCCGAGGACCCGACGTGAGTACCCCGCAGGAGACCGACTCGTTCTCTGGCCACACAGTGGGTTTTCTCCAACTTACAAAATAAAAAAAGAAGGGATATCGCAGGAAGTGTCGGGTGAGCGTGTTGGAAAGACCAGTCTTCCCTCCCTTCCTTCCACAAGTACTAGAGATTCAAAAGAAAAAAATGGTTTCTTACTGTAAAAACGACAAAGGAGACAAAAACGATTTCTATTAATTTACCGCAGTCTAAGTGATGACCAAAAAAGGGACCTACCTACCTACCTTTGCTCCCAATTACAGTGTAGCGGTCTATCTCAGCCAATTAGTTTCTGTTTGGTATTTTTAAGTCTTACTATTTTGTTTTAATCACAAAAGGTAAACGTTGTTGGGTGATAACCACAAACTGTCCGATTTAGTAGCGGGAAACGATCTTTCACTCTGTGTGATTTGGTGGCAGGGGTGTGTGTGCCGGAAACCACGTGTAGCAAAAAGTAACTTCCGGAAATCTACCAGAACCGGAAGTAATTTTAAAAGCTCTGCGCGAACCGAAACTACCTGGCGCGATCTTCCTGCCGTTATTTTGATCTGTCGATGCAAGAAATGTGTTGAAAAGCAGCAAAGCAATAAAAAAAAAACCCCCGGAAATTATTATTAATGAATCGCAATGATACCGGAAGTGTGTGGGCTTTTCTTTGATAGCGTGTAAAATGCACAAAACTAAAGTTCGCGCACAACTGGAGATTATCGGGTGCGTGAACGCATCAGAAATGGAAATGGTGCCCCTTTGCTGCTGGTACGGTACCCGACAGTCAATTTTACCATGTCGCTTAATAATTCCTAGTAAAACCGTTAGAATCCCTCACTGTTTTCCGATATCCGGGAAACATGGCCGAACGTGCAAATAGATTCCAGCACCAGAGATCCGTAGGGAAGAGTTGCACCGATAATTTATTTCTGTGTATGTTCTATTTTAGATTGTTTACACACACACACACACACACCACACACACACACACACCAAATCTCTCTCTCCCCCTCTCATATTTTAAATGAAGATATCTTCCTTTTTTATATTTTTAAACGAGAAAAGGAAAGATTTGAAAAGCTAACCAGCTGTAGATATCTCCACAAATTAATTGCGCACTCTCGAACTTTCCATAATTTTAAACAGATCTAACGTAGGATTGAAATATATGTGCATCCACGCGTAATTCCTCGGAAGATTGTGGGCAGAGAACCCACTGACCAGTGGTCATCGGACGGCCAATCGTATTGCGACGCTGCTATTTCACTGATACCTCACCCCCCCCATCACCTTATATTTACAGGGTTAGTTTTGTCCACAAAGCGGCTCTTAGATCTTGCATTCGTAACAACAATAAAGACTCCATTATTAGTCCGATACTGGAGGTGGGGGGGGGGAGATACTGATGGGCGTAAGAATGGCTTTACCGATCTTCCCATTCTTGTTCAAATATCATCGAGCAGGGGGGCAGGGACCCCAGTGGATCTCGCCCAGACAAGTCACGAATTACAGGGGGCACACAAAGTAAACAACGGGATTGCAAATCTCTCCTCTCTCTCATCTCTCTCTCTCTCATCTCTCTCTCTCCATCTCTCTCTCTCTCTCTCTCTCTCTCTCTCTCTGCTCTCTCTCTCTCTCTCTCTCTCTCTCTCTCTCATCTCACCCATTTCTCTCTATCTCTCTCTCCATCTCTCTCTCTCTCTCTCTCTCTCTCTCTCATCTCTCTCTCTCCATCTCTCTCTCTCTCTCTCTCCTCTCTCTCTCTCTCTCTCTCTCTCTCTCTCTCTCTCTCTCTCTCCGGGAAATAATATACGTAAAGACCAACAATTCTTTCTAAAATGAACAGAAAACCCATACGAATTTCCACTTACGCCGCCATTATACGCGACTTCGGCAATCAATTTACTTTTTACCCTCAAGAGGCGACCGTGAGCTGCGTTTTCGTTTTTGATCTCCTCTCAGCTTTCCCTCCCCCCGCACGGAACCTGTAGGACTTCACACTTTTGGCAGAATTCCTCCCCTGCCCAATTTTTACCGTGAAATTGTTCCACGGGGAATTTTCTTTTTCTTTTTCTTCGACTAAAGGCGGGACCACCAACATCGGGCTGCGGGCCGGCAGAACGGAAGGCCGACTGGGGAATGATATTTTAATTCACTTTCATGACTCCGCCATGTTAAGATGTCGGGGCTCACCGCTCCATGCGGGACCCATTAAACAGAGAACAAGTCGGGGCCCCTGCTCCGCAAAAAAGCCGAAAACTGCCCAAGCATTTAGCCTCTTCGTGTTCGGCGCGGGCCGAATTATTCCCCTTCCTCCCTCCCGCCCCCTTCTTCTCAAATGTTTCCGTTGGAACAAAACAGCGGCTGATGTAAAGGAACGTTTCGCTACAGAGAATTAAGGATGCTGGGGGCCGGTCGCCGACCAGACTGGCAGGGCAACTGTGTAAACGTCTGGGCGCACATGCTCCTAGCCCCTTATCACACTCCCGGCTCCCTAATCCTATCCGTTTGGCTCCGAACAAGGGGGTTTTTTTTTTAAACGTCTCCACTTCCGTCTATTTTACTTTCCCGAAATCGCCAACATCTTACACGAAAGACTCGGGTCTGCGATCCCTGTTGTACCAGAGACAAAGACGTCGCGTAGACGACAGATTATCCGACACCGACCGTTCCAATATTTTGCAGGAGCCAGCCCCCCCCCCTCTCTCGAACTCTCCAATCCCAGGGAGTTTTGTTTTTATTTTTATTGTTCTTGTTCATTAATTATAGACGCTGATTATAAAACGCCTTTAACCTACCTACGGAAGCAAACTCGATTATCCCGTTTCTCCCCTTGCGATCGGAAGCATTCAACAAACTGCAGACTGACAGCCGGTTTGGCTCGAGATAAGAATAAATGGGAGATGAAACGAAACGAAACGATTCTTGCGTTCTGTCAGTCGGACAACGCAAATTCCTTGGGATCTACCGGAACGGGAAAGAACTGCTTCAGAAACGTATCGGCATCCTTAGGAAATCCAACGATGTGGTCAATAAGTTAAAAAGATTTGTGTGTCCCTATGACCGAATCCAACTTTCAGTAATAAAAGAAAGGAGTGCTATATCATACTTTCAATTTGTGTATAAGAACCGCAGTAACTTTAAATAGATTGGCGATTTTATTGACGTTACTGTTACTTGATTGATGTGTTCAATTAACCATCTCCTGCTTCTGAACACCTGCCCAGCTGAAGATACATCTAATCTATCTTTCCATTCCTTTTAACTTACTCGGGTCTTGTGTTTGGAATTCTTTTGGCGGGGCGAGGTTGTTGTTGTTGTTGTTGTTGTTTTCCATCTCCTTTATTCACTGGAGATTGCCTTGGTGAATGTTTCCCGTGGTCTGAGCCAATCAGTTACTACTTCCTACTGCTTGACTCGGCACCAGGCCGTCTTGTCTGGCTTCTAACCAAAATGGCGAAATACTTACATTAACCCCTCCCAACTGAGCCCTGTATATCCGAACTTTCATAACGGTTCGGCTTGTTTCCGGTTAAAGGGGTACGGCGAAGGAACCCGCCCGTCGGCTAAGGACAGGGTTTTACTTATTTATCTCTTAATTATTTATTGAAAACACCCGACGGTTGCTGGTTTATTGGTATCAGATTACTCCCATTATAAGCGAGTCCGGGCGATTGGGGCGAGATCTCGGAGAGTGACCGCTCTCTGATTATCCGCGGTCAGGTCTCCGGCCTGGTCCAGACCGGTCTTTCCCGCTGCGTTCCAGAATGATGCTTTGTTGTCCGCATTACTTGTTTTTAAAGGAAACGTTTCAGCAAAGACAATAACAACAATGTATTTTAAAGCCTATTATTAGTCCATCACTCGGCACCGAATATTGACTGGTGTCGAGTTTCTAAATACTTTCTCTTTCAGTTTAGATAAATTAAATTGAACTGTATAAATAAATAAGGCGAGAGGAGAGAGAATAAAGGCGGTAGTTATGTATTTCTCTTTCCTAAAGACACCCAACTCAGTCGGTAATAAATAATGGCGAGATACAATCAACAGGTTCCACAGCGCGACCAGCTCTCAGACGGTGTCGGCCGGTCCTACAGCCGGCACCGTAATGGTCAGGCTATCCAGTCAACGGTATCTGTTTACTTTAATTTTTATTTTTTTAAATTTATTTCTCAAACGTAAATGCTCCTTGTCAAAATATTTACGCGCCATCTGATGGTGATCGAGTTAAACGTGTCCCGCTTCACTAATCTGTCGGCCTGTTTGTGTTAGCCCGTATTATCATAGCGCGGGCGGGTTTGTCCCCCCCTGGAAACAGACCGGTGGTCGGTAGCTGCAAGCTGAAAATATACGGCATTCCGCTAGGTGTTCTGTCCTCGCTTCCATACAGCTGACGGACGACCTGTCGCTGTGTGTTAAGCTCAGAAAGGAAGAAGCAATCGTTAACGCCATAGGCTTTGAGAGAAAAAAGGTGTTGGATTAATAGGAAGTGTTTTCGTCAACCACGTTCAAGTTAAGTCTTAGGATAAACTTTAGTCGACTTTACAACATCTCTCTCTCTCTCTCTCTCTCTCTCTCTCTCTCTCGCTCTCTCTCTCTCTCTCTCTCTCTCCCTCTCTCTCCTCCAGCTCTCTCTCTCTCTCTCTCTCCTATCTCCTACTTTTATCTCTCTTTTCTTCTCTCCTCTCTCCATAATGCAAATTTATATTTGTTTTTATTTAAAATATAAGCTTTTCATTAAATAAATTTTGAGAAAAAATTTCATCTTTAATAGAAAATCACTTGAAAAATTTCAAAGAAATTTGCAAGGTATATTAGTTCCTGAAATAATTTTGAAAAAGTTAGGAGAGTGTTCATCAAATAATTCTCAACAAATATAGAATACAAATTCCTGAAGTTTTTTTTTGTTTGTTTGTTTGTCTGCTAAATTTATAAATTAGGAAACATTTTTTAAAAAGTTAAATAATTATATAGAAATCTGGGAGGAAAATATGCTGAAATATCTCTGAAAGCGGTAGTAAATGTATTTAACAAACAATTCGATTTTCTAAAAATAATTGCAAATATATAAAAGGCTTACCTCTTATAGCACCACCTCTTATAGCACCACCTCTTATAGCACCACCTCTTATAGCACGACCTCTTATAGCACGACCTCTTATAGCACCACCTCTTATAGCACGACCTCTTATAGCACCACCTCTTATAGCACGACCTCTTATAGCACCACCTCTTATAGCACCACCTCTTATAGCACGACCTCTTATAGGGCTGTTTCCTTATAACGCTCTTTATCTTGGAGAAGAATTCCTAGTTGTTATAATGACCTCTTATAGCGCTCCGTTTACCAAGAACGCATCCTGATCGCTGTAAGAGGTCAGCCTGTATGTATATATATATATATTATATAATTTTAAGGAATTTAGTTTGGTTTGTTGCTGATGTTATATTTTATATTAAAGAACATTTCGTACACTAAACTATTTTGCTTTTTTCGGCGGTTCACTTAAAACTCAATAATAACCCCCCCCTGTTTTATCGTTTCCGCGCCGCTAACAAACAACAATAACGAAAGTAAAATGGCAGCCACAAGGCGGACCCTCCTCCAGCACTGGCATCAACCTCCCGCGAGCCCGGGGAAACAAGAACTCGCTCTCGCGGGACCCTGGAAGCGTGGCACGCGGGTTAATTACGGTAATTAGAAACAGGCGATAAAAGTCCAGCTGACAAAGAGCACTGCCCCTAGTTTCCTCCCCGCCATTTTTCTTCCTGTCGACAGCGAAAGCAAAACTGGACTAGACGCCCTTTAAGGCTGGAACTTGTTTGGCGGGACGACGTGTTAAAGATGCACGTGTGAACCTGGCGTAACAACGACCCGTCACGTGAGCTCAGGTGACGCCAGAAGTGACGCGCGAGTAATGAGATCGCTCTACCTCGTCAAGAAATTGGCGTTGTGTTATCATTTATCACCAAATCCGGTCAACATATAACCGCTATGAAGGTTCTGAAAGCGGACATTCTTGGGCGACGTTAATCTCTGCATCCCTTCCGTTATCGGGTTATCACTGTCCAGGTGTATTATTAGTCAGATGCGGCGTGGTTACGCTATATGTTTTCTTATCAAACAGGTGCTTCGTACTCGTTAACACAGTTAGTTGTCTTTTATAAGCTGTGTGGCGTCCCAGAGTTTCTGATGTATATGTTTGGCTAAAAGGCGATATATATATATATATATCGAAAAGCAAATCAATGAAGGTTTTATTTTTATGGCTAATTTCCCTTTGTTGTTGTTTTCTGTTTTTTTTCTTCTTTAATGGTTCTCGTTCTTCTTGGATCTACGGTAATAAATGAACCAATTTGGGTCAGTCTCGGGAAATGAAAGATTGTTGAGAGTGAATTAGGACCGTATCACTGCGCATAAAACTGGCAGGGAAGAAAAGGCCTCGTCTTCAACGGCTGATACAGGGAAACCAAAAAAACAAAAAAACAAAGGCTTTCCAAGGTGTTTGCACTTTACTCACTTTTGAATAATGTCACGTAAATCCCGTGTAAAGACGGTCTTTAGGTTCTTTTTCTGTCATCAAACATTAAGCAAATATGATCTTTAGGTTCTTTAGTCCTGTCATTAAACATTAAGCAAATATGGTCTTTAGGTTCTTTATGCCTGTCATTAAACATTAAGCAAATATGGTCTTTAGGTTCTTTATTCCTGTCATTAAACATTAAGCAAATATGGTCTTTAAGTTCTTTATGCCTGTCATTAAACATTAAGCAAATATGGTCTTTAGGTTCTTTATTCCTGTCATTAAACATTAAGAAAATATGGTCTTTAGGTTCTTTATGCCTGTCATTAAACATTAAGCAAATATGGTCTTTAGGTTCTTTATTCCTGTCATTAAACATTAAGCAAATATGGTCTTTAGGTTCTTTTTTCCTGTCATTAAACATTAAGAAAATATGGTCTTTAGGTTCTTTATTCCTGTCATTAAACATTAAGCAAATATGGTCTTTAGGTTCTTTTTTCCTGTCATTAAACATTAAGCAAATATGGTCTTTAGGTTCTTTATTCCTGTCATTAAACATTAAGCAAATATGGTCTTTAAGTTCTTTATGCCTGTCATTAAACATTAAGCAAATATGGTCTTTAGGTTCTTTATTCCTGTCATTAAACATTAAGAAAATATGGTCTTTAGGTTCTTTATGCCTGTCATTAAACATTAAGCAAATATGGTCTTTAGGTTCTTTATTCCTGTCATTAAACATTAAGCAAATATGGTCTTTAGGTTCTTTATGCCTGTCATTAAACATTAAGCAAATATGGTCTTTAGGTTCTTTATTCCTGTCATTAAACATTAAGCAAATATTATCTTTAGGTTCTTTATTCCTGTCATTAAACATTAAGTAAATATGGTCTTTAGGTTCTTTATGCCTGTCATTAACATTAAGCAAATATGGTCTTTAGGTTCTTTATGCCTGTCATTAAACATTAAGCAAATATGGTCTTTAGGTTCTTTATGCCTGTCATTAAACATTAAGCAAATATGGTCTTTAGGTTCTTTATTCCTGTCATTAAACATTAAGCAAATATGGTCTTTAGGTTCTTTATTCCTGTCATTAAACATTAAGAAAATATGGTCTTTAGGTTCTTTATTCTTGTCATTAAACATTAAGTAAATATGGTCTTTAGGTTCTTTATGCCTGTCATTAAACATTAAGCAAATATGGTCTTTAGGTTCTTTATGCCTGTCATTAAACATTAGGCAAATATGGTCTTTAGGTTCTTTATTCCTGTCGTTAAACATTAAGCAAATATGGTCTTTAAGTTCTTTATTCCTGTCATTAAGCAAATATGGTCTTTAGGTTCTTTATGTCTGTCATTCAAGATGATGTATATATGGCTTTTCATCCAAGAGTTGACTGTAAATAATCAGTGCAGAGCTGGAAAATAAAACTACCAACACAGTGATATTATTTTAACCTATTTTTCTTATATATGAATAATTAATGGAGCATATAATCTGGGATCGTACGCGTGAATCTTCGAAAAAATAAAACAAACTGATTAATCAAATGGAATATAACTATCATAAATCCCTGGACTATTTTTAAGAAATAATAACGGGCCAGAATTACCCAAAGAATCCAAAATTTTATATATTATAGAAAACGGGTATTTCCATTTTACTTTTTTCTAGCGTCATCATCAATCGATCTCTAGAAAACCAATGGCGCACTTCAGCATTCGTGCAAAACGTCAGCAATACTTTCGGTTCCTTTACCATCGACCAGACATAAAATCGATTTGGTTCGGTAAGAAAGGTCGTAAGAACAAACTGAAGTCAATCATTTCACTTCCGGAAATTAGTAATCCGGTTAGTGTGACTTCCATGTGCCTACTGCTTTATAAACAGTTAGCTCACTTTGTAAGATTACTTGCTATCACTGAACCTAAACTGTCCTTCTTTATTTTTTAATCTCTCTC
>JACATO010002600.1:0-24669 GCA_018389105.1 Nautilus pompilius
CTTTAGTTGGATAATTTAAATTTATTAGAAATATAACTGAAAAGGCTTTTGCTGATGTTCTCCATAGAAGAGAAAGATGGATTTTAACAAAGTAATTATATATCTCACCCTATATTTTCATAACTTAAAATAAATTAGAATCAACAATAGAATTAAGTAATTTTTACTATTTAAATACAAATATTGTAAACAGATATAAAGAATATAGTTTTGACAAGATTGATGACTCCTTCACAGAAACCAAAATTTTAGTCAGCCAGTGCAAATAAACTGAAAATTATCTACTTTTAAATAAATTGAAACAGAAGTGGTACAAATTAGTCCATATTAGATGTTCATTTCTCTTCAAGAACATTAATAATCAGTAGTGAGGTTCCTCATGGTGAGTTTTCCATTTTTTTTGTTTTGATTCCTTATGAAGACTTTTGTCAGTTCTAATATTTACTTATTAGTTAATCCACAGATATTTTTACCGCCATTGTTTCCTGCAGTTATAAAAGTCAAATTAGTAAACAGTGAGATCTAAGTTAGCGGTTCATGTGGGAACAGTCACTTACAGCCGGTGGTATGTTCATGTACCTGTCTGCAGCTACACTAGAGCCAACGGGCCAACTCTCCCGACATGGGCGGCAGTCTCCCGAATTATGACCTTGAACCGATCTACTGACCGGGTCTTTGCAAATTGGACATTTCTACCCATTTTAGTCATGTGCACTTAATTTTTCTGGAAGTCTACCGATTTGTGTAACTTTAATGAACATTTTTATACATTCAAAATTTCCCGGTAAAAATCAGCCAATCGTTTGCTCTCTATAGCCAAACCATTGACATAAACACATGATTCATACCAGAAATCGGGCTGCACTTGGCCAATGAAAACTGATTATACAGATAAGATGACCAATCGTATTTATTGTTCTAAACTAAGCATGATTACCTAAAATGGCTTCTTTGGCACAGAAAAGATTTAACTATTATTTTCTGTCAAGATCAATTACTATCAACATCATGACTATCACACAACCAAAAGCGAAGAGAAAATGCTACGAGTGCACATTCCAGACATCTTGAGAAAGGAATTTCCTTCGGTGGCCAAATGTACTTTGAAAACAGATGCATTTTCCACGGTAGACCTATTTTATGTTACACTTGATGTTACGAATTCTTTAATTCTCGGTTGATTATGTTTTATCCATAAACGATTTTATTGTTTTTGTTTAAACTATTTTTTTAAAGGGCCAGGCCAAGGGAACCCCTGCCCAAATTTAAAATTCTTCCTTGTTTATTAAATTGAAATTGTTATGTTTTTTTTTTGTGTTATTCCAGATTTGCTACAGAACCTTTACCATTAGTCGTGGTGGCAAGAATGACCTGTAGAAGCACAGTCAGACAACATTGCACACATTACCACCCACCAGATTGCAAAGACAACCACCTAACTAAGTTTCAACATTTTTGTGAACCCAACAACAGATGTCAGTGTTTGTTATCAGGGCAGAGGTTCTATTCATCAACTCCATTGCTGAGCACAACATGGCCTTCAACGTTGCTGACCATTCTAGCAAGCTCTGTAAGATGATGTTTCCTGACTCAAAGACAGCCCAGAAGTTTCACTGTGGTCGTACAGAGACAATGCAGGTGGTCAAGAGATCGTTAGCTCCAACCTTGCAAAATTAAGTTGTGATTCACTGTAGGAAGGAACCATTTCCCTTACATGTGACAAGAGTAACGACACTGACTCAGAGAAGACTCTTGCCATCCTGTGAGATATTTTACTGACAGAGCAGCTACTAGATTCATTGCCATTCCTATTTGTAACAATGGAAACAGGGCAAAATATCTTTCAGCACATTCAGGTGGTTTTGCTCACCTGTGATATTCGCTGGACCAACCTTGTTTCTCTCATGTCGGACAACTGTAGTGTGAATGACTGGTGGACATAATTCTGTGGTCAGTAGGAATCAAGAGGTTGCCAGATGTTTTAGACTTGGGATTGAATGTGTGTGTGTGTTTGTTGTTGTGTGTCTTTAAACCAAAATTAATTGTACTTGTTGGTGTCAAGGGTCAAACACTGGCTGAAGAACTGTCAACTTGGAATTATCCTGAAAGGTTTCTTTCTCCCATGTAGCGATTGGCTAATAGACAACCAATGGAAACCGATGATTCAAGATAGCCACACCCCACCCCGCTCACCATATGCCAAGGTCTTCAGCACCTGTGAGAAACTGAAGAAATCTCTGTGCATTCAGAAGAAATTTAAAAGAAAAAAGAAAAATTGGGCACCTGAGTGGAGCAAAGATAATGAGATCTGTGTACAAGTAACTTAAAACAATATTCAACAGTGAACCTGTCAAAAACTGAAAACATCAGAGAGGAATTGTAAAACTGGTCAGAATGTGTTAAATAAAAAACTACAATGGAAAGTAAGTCTACTAACGTTGTGGGAGTTATGTCCCTTGATATGAAAATAGTGTCTGATTAATAGTTTGTTGTAGTTATAAAACTGATTTACTGTTTGAAAAAAGACATTGAATATCAGAAAACAAAGGGGTAATTTACAAAATACAAAAAAGAAAGCTCAATTAAAAATATAGCAATAAATCGTCAATATTAAGACAGAAGCTCAGGATACCCCTGCTCCAATTTTAATAAAACATTAGCATATTTACTAACTAACAGAGCAAAGTCAGTTTCAGTAACACAGGAAGTAATTCAAAAAGTTAATAAAATTGAGAGAGATCCCAGGATGTTTCCTGGACCTTAGAAATATCACAAAGATTACAGTACCCAATTCCTCCAACAGTTAGATTTAAAACATCAGTAGCCAATAAAGCTAAATAAACCCTCTAGTTGGAAATATTTAATAATATACAACCTGTAAGTCTACTCACACATATGTAATTACTGGATATACCTGGGATAACAAACTTTGCAATTCATGCCAAAGTTGAATTTGTTTTAAGAAACTTCTTAAGTTTTACTGATGGTGGACATGTAACTACCAACCTATCAGAGCTTCAAACTGAGAACATCCTGCCACAAAGCTCTTATCTTCCAGAAAAATAATGGCTCTTAAAATGTAATTTTTACCAACTTCAATTGACACTTCTTACAAACCACCATCAGTAAAATGTTACTTTTCTGTTTTTGTTTTCCCTCTGTCGAGCTTTCATAAAGTTTTCATTAAAGTAAAAAAAGACATCAGTTAATTACAGAAAATGTTCCATTTTCTTCAGTCCTTGGTTCAATGTAGTGTTGGACAGTCAATCAGCATCAGCTTTCAGGATTTTGAGATACTGTAATGTCTCTATAACATATATTCTGAGGCTGCTGATAAAATTGAACTGTGAGGCAAAGTTGCCATGTTGTCTGGTATCTCTGACCATGATGGATTAAATGGATAAAATCTAAAAGGGAGGGACTGCTGATATTGCAGGTGGCCACATATCTAATTACATTTTCTTTAATCTGATGGACAAGATGTATTTTCAATAGCCACATTTTGTGTGTAAAATATATTCCTACAATCTCACAAAGACACCGGGATAACATTTGTTGATTGAGAAAATTTAGAATTAAAATAAATATCTGATGAGCATCTTTCTAAATTTTCACACCAAATTGCATCTAATGAAGTTAATACAGAAACAACTTTAAATGTTTAAAAATCTATTAGACTCTTGTTATGTGTTTGTCCCCAGGTAAAGTCTGCTGCAGACACAGGTGAGAGATAATCACCGTCATGGACAGAGAAGATTTATAAAACAATGAATGATTGAAGGATGCTGTGGTTGACTGATATATACTTGCTTACAACTGTACTGACTGGAATAACTTCCTGGAAGAACACAATTATTATTATTATTATCTACTCTGATAATTAAGAAAATCTTAACCAAACCGGTACCATCCTAAATCAGTTACAGGTAACATTATCACTAAAAAGATACAAGTTAGGTGGAGCCACAAGAATTCTTTCCCCAGTTTGCCAGAACAGCAAGATGAAGCCAAATTCTTTGATCTCGCTATTTTTAAAACACCGTAGCATTTTAGCAGCAGCTCTCCAAACGTCAGCATCCGGTTCTGTTTTTGTTTGTTAAAGCTGATGTTTAAAATCACACTGCAGGAGAGCAGCTGGTAGCTCAGTGGTCACACCTCCTTCACCAGCAGGTCATGAGAATTTCCTTTGGAGTCTCTGTTTCCTCCCACATCCAAAAAATGCAGACCTTAGTTCTCGTAAGGATTTTCCTTTTGGGGCAGGATAAGCAACACACTAGTAAATAATCACTGCACTATGCTACTTCACCGGAGTTGCCTCCCTTTCAAAGACTGGTGAACAACAACAACAACAACAACAAAAGCTGCCTGTACCATTTTTAAGAACACCACCAATATCTCAGAACACATCTGGGAACTGTAGTCACTTCTATAAATATTTCCCCTTTCAAAACAAAATACAAGTCTCCCTTAATTCACCTGGTGGGTTATTTTTGGGAAGAAGTATGAACAAGCTTCGACTTTAATACTGAAATAGGGTCCATTCGTGTACTTTATGGTTTACTCAGCTAAAATATTCAGACTTTTTAAAACCTTTCTACCAAACTTGAATATTTAAACACAAAACTATATTCTCATTTTATACAAAAATTGTGTTTGTTTGTACAGATTTTTAGAAGATAAATCTAATAAACAACAGAAACAATTAAATTAAAATGCAAGCACCTTTCTACTAACTTGTTCAAGCAATTTGTACAGAATTATTTACTTTTTACTCTGAATTATTCTAAATCTGTTTCTTCGATGTAACGAATAACAGATACATGCATAAACGATGGAGATTTATTAATTAAAAATAAACACACACACAAAACACAGGTGTACACATTTTTAGTAGCTGAATGTAATAAATGTGGACGTTGTCCTTTAAGTATCAATAACCTTAGCGAGCATCATCAGCATGTGAAACTAAAACCATGATAAGAACAGAAACCGAACAGATGAACACAGATCGTTGGACCGTTATCAACTTATTTGGTGAAGTATAGTCAGCGGCTCTGATCTGTTTGTGCCATTGAGATTTTAATTGTCTGCCTTATGTACGACCACATCACAGGTTTCTGCCAAGTAGACAACAAAATAGCATCCTGATAACCTGACACCATTAAGACATGAAGCAGCAGAATAACTTGTAAAATGGTTGATCTCATCCCAAACATCACCTGATTGTCAGGTGGGTTCATACAAACTCCTGAAACAAGTTCTACTTGAAAGTGAAGAACACTAGTCTAAGGTTATTCACTGTTCAGCATCAGGTATCACCAATGAGGCATTTTTACCATTATAAATACCTTAAGTACTGATCTCTGCTTATCAAATAATGACAATCTAAGGGATTTACAGCACTAAACGTTGAATGTTGTGTCCTAAGGTAGGAGAAGCCCTGGCCATTTGATGCATATACATTAAACTTTCTTTTAAATGATTGGTGGTGTTAAACATACATCTAAACACATCTGTCTTTGCTTCCAGGTTGATGCTGCAGATCTGACAACATTGCATCTGTAGGATTGTAAAATCTGCCTTAAGATAGAAAACCATCCTCCATGAGTACTGCAGAATGCACATTCTTTGATAAAACCTGTCAATGTGGAAATGATTATTGCAGGGGTCGGCAACCTTTTGGGGTCTGCGGGCCGAATAGCTATGCAGTGTATGATATATACTACTAATATACATTTAAGTACATGCATCGTACATATAAAAGAATATATACATTCTGTATTAATACTACAGAAAATTGTCTGGAGTTCAGATGGGTCTGTCCAGAAGGTTACTTTTTCTGTAGGTTTAAAGGAAAAGCAATGAAGCTTATGTAATTTTAGGTAAAAGAAAGGTACCCTGTTGTACTGCAAGAATAGCAGGTTAAGGACTAATGCAGTCAACGAAAAACAACTTCCCTACCACAAACAAAATACTGTTAGAATAGGCAATTTTTTAATGAGACACCTGATTCTGTTTATTTTTCGATAATTTCTCAACATCAGGTGAAATAGTTGTCGATGACAGCAACAAAACATCATCCAGGTGGTCATTGCGTAACCTTGTTCTTAACCGATTTTTTGTGTATTTCATTTTCGAAAAAAGTTGTTCGCAGGCGTAAGTACCTCCAAGTAATGATGCCATCAACTGCGCATTATGCAATAAGCTTTTATACTTTCCGCTGGGTAAAACATACTTTTTGTAGAAGTCAGCGGTTGATTCTGAATAAAATTTTGATTTCAAAATATCGTCGCATTGTAAGTCTATTAACTCAGGCTGATATTTGTCTGCCACTTTCTCCACTATGTTAAAAGGAGATCCAAATAGTTTAAATTGGTATTCATAGTGCAGGAAGTCAGCGAAAAGGGAATAAAACTCACTTCTCAAATCCTGAAAAGACCTCACAAACATGTCTTGTGGTATATCTTCTTTGTGATTTTGTAGATTTGGAAAATGAGAGTAATTTCCTTCCTGAAGTTGTAATTCCCACAATTTAAGTTTTCTTTCAAAAGCTGTAATATGACCAAACATCTCAAATGTCAGCTTATTCTTCCCTTGAAGCTCGCTATTCAAAGAATTCATGTGGGTCGTGATATCCACCAAAAATGCTAATTTGACAATCCACTGTGAATCCTGAAAGTATGCAGTATCTTGGCCTTTTCTCTCCAAAAATCTGGCAATCTCTTCCCTCAATACATAGACTCGTTCTAGCATTTTTCCGCGGCTAAGCCATCGGACGTTTGAGAAAAATGTAAGGTCGCCACACTCTGCTTCAACTTGTTTTAGGAATTCCTGAAACTGGAGATGATTTAGTCCTCTTGACAGGATAAAATTCACCGTTTTCGTGACATGACCACTGTCATAATCTCCTTAAAATTCAATGACTTGGCACATAATGCATCCTGATGGATGACGCAATGAAATTTGATTAATTTGTGCTCAAGACCAAGGTGGTTTTGGAGTAATGTTACAAACCCCTTTTTCTCTCCGATCATCGCTGGAGCTCCATCTGTGGCTACTCCTATAAGCTTTGATACATCAAGATTCGTTTTCATCATCCAGTTTATGACACTTTCAAAAATATCTGCTCCTGTACTAGTGTCCTTCATTGGAATCAATTGTACGAATTCTTCCACAATATCAAAAGCTGGTGTTACACCTCTCACAAATACAGCGAGTTGACAGGTATCAGTCATATCCGTGGCCTCATCGATAACAATGGAAAAGTAATCCAGATTTTTAAAATGCCGCCTAACCCATTTCTGACATTTGCTGCCATTTCTTCAATTCGTCTGGTTCTGATGCTGCCGATAAACCAATTGAAGAGAATAATTGCTTTTTTCTGTACAAACAACATCAACTACCTTCAACACGCATCCTTTGAAGAACTCTCCATCCCTGCTATTAGTTTCGACACCTGGTAGCCAGCCAGTGTGTTCCTGTATCTTTCTGTAACCGTTCTAGTGAAAAAGGATGACTTCTCAGCCGTCCAACTCCCTCTTCTCGAGCTGTCCCAGTGGAATCGTCATAATGGGCACGACGGGTCTGATAATGCCGTTTAATGTTCGAAACTTTCTTCACACCAACAGTAGGCAAACACGTTTTCTTAGGCGCTCAATGGAAAAGTAGCTTAAAGTGCGGCACTCAAAACCAACTTTCCTTTCCTTAGTTTCCACGGACTTACCAAACAGAATGGTGGAGAGGAAGGCAGACAATGGATAACTGAGAACGGGAGAGTTCAAATGAAGATACAGTTAATCTGATAGAACAATACGACAAATGAGAATAGAATGCGATCAGACCCCCCTACCCGACAGCTCTTTTACCAGGTCGGGCGAACCATTCCTCGGCTGTTCCAGACCAAAGCTGCGCTAATCGTGGTAACAGCCAACAGGTGTTTATGTGAATACTGGGATCAACAGCGATTACTGATGGATCCAGCCACTAACCGGCTGTTATCACCGGAAAGTGAACCTCGAGTGGGACAGGAAGTAGAGTGTACCGAGGATATCGTTAATGGTGAGAAGGTGAAATCCGCGATGTACACCTGCACAGCTGCGATGATAACAGCCGACTGGTACAGAACGCGGTCGATAGGCATCCAATCAGCTGGGGATGCCGCGGTAGGGAGACGGCAGGCGCGAGGCACGGAAGTAGTCACGTGAGTCGGAGTAGGGCGGGAGCGCACGCGATAAAGACATTAAAGTCCACGTGTTAGGTTGGCGGGCCGGACGCCAGCCCTTCGGGGGCCGGATGTGGCCCGCAGTTGCCGACCCCTGACCTACCAACACAAAAATCAACACGCTCAGCTGATCTCTGATTGGATGAAATGACACACACATCCAAGAAATGGCCATGATGAATACCACACATCAGTAAAAGTAATATAGGGAGAGATGTAAAGACACTAACTTACTTGGCCTTTAGAGTGTGTAATGTATCCTCCTTTCTATGCCAATCCCTTACACCGTACTTCCCATGTTTGGCCATAATACCACAACAAACTTTACAACTTCTAGCTTAAAAGATATCGTGTGAGATTTGCGTGACTTTACAGGAGGCATTTTAAGATGAGGTAGAGGAGTTGTTGGGAATATGTATACATATAGATAGAATGTAACTGGTGAGCAAGGGCGAGTTGTTGTTGTTGGTTAAATAATTTCACATGCTTCAGCGTGTGCATTAACAGTGAAATGCTCACCTAATTAGTAAACATTCCTGGAATTAACCGATGTAGTCTGATTCAAATGAATAATTTGACAGTTTATTTCAGAAAATTCTTTTTTTAAAATCATCAAAGCAATTTCAATGACTGTCCATAATTTAGTCAATTGGAGTTTGAGTCAAAACCTTGACTTCCTGAGGAAAAAATCTATTACTGAATAACAAAAGAACTTTGAAGTAGCATCATTAGTAAATATGGCTGCTGTCGTGGTCACACACAGAGGACATCTAAGCAAAACACCCTCTCTCTTTGCCAGTACCAGGTGTGAGGTAAATTTGAGTTATGGTTAAAGCTAAAATCTCACAAATATATCAGCCATTTTTTTTTCTTTCCATTTGATCTTTTGTAATGTAGAAAATAATTCCAGACTTTGTTAGGTTTATTTACTGCAGAAGTATTTTGTTCTTTGTGTTCATCACTTTGATAGATTTTAGTTAATTTTATTATTTAAAAATAATCATAAGATTGTGTTGATTTTAGTAGAGATTTATAAGTTTTTCTTTGTTGTTTTCTCTTCAGTTGTTTGCAAGTCTTATAGAGTATTTACTTCCTAACTTAAAAAAAAGACAGAAGGATACAGAAATTTGATCTGAAATATTTAAATATACAAGCCATTTAAAATTGTGTAATTTTAAAGGTTTTAAACTCATCCATTTGTAACAGTTAATCTGCAGCAGTCATAATTCAGGGATTGCTTTGGCTTTCTTATTTAGGATATCTTTTAAATCACCGGATATTTAACTTTTGTATTCCAGCAGACGGTTGAGGTACGATCGAGCCATCCTACAGAAAATCATGAGTCAGACAGAACAAAGCACAGTTTGTCATTTACATTGTTTGAACTCTGCTGAACCATACGATGATAAGGTGCATAAGAGACATTTTATACTTGTTTCACGATATTGTCTGCGTTCTTCTAATTTGTCACAGCATACTCCTTTGAAAAAGCATTCTCAGCAGCTTGGACACACACACACCACACACACGCACACATTTCTGAATCTGAGATTTTACAATCTGCTAAATGGTTTTATTAACCATTGGACCTACCCCAATTTATGGCAAAATAATACATAGAAAATTTAAAAGTTGTAGAAATAAAAAGAAATTATGTAAAAATCAATCTTAAAGTTACCTCAAAATTATTTTGTCTTTAAAATAATAATCCTTTTTACTTGTTAAAAAGATAATAGAAACAATACTTACTCTCTACATTCAAACACAATTCTGGTGATGTACCACGGTCAGGCTTACATTTCCAGCAGTTGTTAGCAGTGGTGACTGAATCTATATGCAGCACTGATGTTGTCTGATTTACTGTTGATTTGTAGCCAGACAGAGAACTACATGAACTAGTTGCAATGCATGTTATAAAAGATCTGCTATTTCTAAACCATTCCAAAGAATAGGTAGAGGTATATTTGCAAGTCAATGTCACAGGTTTGTTCTCCAACACATTTTTTGGCCCAGTCAAGGTAACTGCTCCTTAAAAATAAAGAATTAAAACAGCATAAATATTTGCAGGAAGATGTCTAATGGTGGCTAAAATAGAAATAGAAATGGCTTGTGTGTGTGTGTGTGTTCTTCATACCTGAAAAGTGTAACATCAATAACTGTTTGCAATGTTCATTTATGATCAGTCACCTATTTAGAACCAAACAAAAGAAACACCAACAAATACAGGTTTTTAAGATTATTTTTAAAAGATTTAAGATTAAAGTAAATAAAAATCCATGTTTTCACCAGAAATAAATGTATTAAAAAAAGTAAAAAAAGCACATTTATCTTCTTTCTGAGCAATATGTTTTATTCTGGTACACTTGTATAAAGTATGGATTTATTGGCAGAAGCACCACCTCAAAGCCTGTTATCTGACTGGACTAGTATAATTCCTGATATCAAATCCCATTGTTGTGCCCAGTTTCTGGTTACTTTTTCCGCTATTTTCATTTCATTCTATGCCACCACTTCTCTAACAGATTTAAATGTAAACTGTTTCCTGTTTGTTAAATACTAAAACCATGAAGTGGTGGTAATATATTTAAAAGAAAGAAAAAATTTCAGAACTCAGATTATTTTATAGAAGTAATAAAAAAATTTCAAAAATATACATGCAATTTATTTACATTCTGTATGCAGCACAAAATATTAACACGTGCAGCTTACATTGCTGAAATGACTTTCATTATATATACAAGCTGTACGTGCTGCTGCTCTTTTCAATTTGACATCTCAATATGAATTGCCACAACCTCCCTGTATTAATCACCCTTTTTTCCGTCAAAAGCAAGTTTTCTAATTGTTCATTTAACCACTGACTATAGCTACCAACTTTAAGCCAGTTTTCATTCAGCACTTTTCCACTTAGGAGCAAAACCTAAATTATTTGGGGGGGTCACATTGTTTGAACCAGTCAGAACAATGCCAAGTCCTTCATAATACTGTCACAACACATTGCTGCCTATAGTATTTCTATGCTCACAAATATTAACGAGGGGTCTGTGCATATCATTTCACTACTTTGTGGAACAATCTTCCAGATAAATGAGGTGTTGGAATAACTTTTAAACATGTTTATAATCATGGAGAGATATTTGAAAAATACATTGCAAGGTTCAGGTATCAAAACCCAGTGTCTATTTTATTTCACTGCATCACATTATCAATCATCAGAACATCTCTGTCGTTTGTATTATTGAATCTCATTCTTTAAAAAGCCAAACGTGTCAGTTTTATCTATCTTCAACATTGTGATTTTGAGATAATACAGCACACTCAAATTAAGAAATTCAACTCCAACTTTCTTTTATTAAGTTATCTGACATATTGGATTTGCACCTAGGCCAACACAAAAATCAACACGCTCAGCAGATCTCTGATTGGATGAAATGATACACACATCCAAGATATTTCCATGATGAATACTGCACATCAGTAAAAGTAATATAGGGAGAGATGTAAAGACACTAACTTACTTGGCCTTTAGAGTGTGTAATGTATCCTCCTTTCTGTGCCAATCCCTTACGCCGTACTTCCCATGTTTGGCCATAATACCACAACAAACTTTACAACTTCTAGCTTAAAAAGATATCGTGTGAGATTTGCGTGACTTTACAGGAGGCATTTTAAGATGAGGTGGAGGAGTTGTTGGGAATATGTATACATATAGATAGAATGTAACTGGTGAGCATGGGCTAGTTGTTGGTTAAATAATTTCACATGCTTCAGTGAGTGCATTAACAGTGAAATGCTCACCTAATTAGTAAACATTCCTAGAAATAATCCATGTAGTCTGATTCAAATGAATAATTTTACAGTTTATTTCAGAAAATTTTTTTTGTAAATCATCAAAGCAATTTCAATGACTGTCAATAATTTAGTCAATTTGGAGTTTGAGTCAAAACCTTGACTTCCTGAGGAAAAAGGTACCGATTTAAATGCCAAAAAATACAGTAGTTTCTCTTGTTCAGTTATTTCATTTGTATGGTTTTCCTTTATCATTACATATTAAACATTTTCCATCATAATCTACGATATCTCCTCTACAAACCTTTGCAGTCATGTTTACTTTCATATCATGACTGTAAATTATATGTAACGTAAATGTATCACATTGTGCTCAACTCTAGTAATTCCTTTCCTACTTCCATCTTCCAATAACAAAACCATAAAAATTATATTTTAATGTTAAACTATTTATTTTTTGTTTCACAAATATATATATATATATGTTTCTGATATCAGAGCTGATAATAGAATTTTAAAAAATTTCAAATCCTTTGTTTAATATCCAAAAGAAAAGATGATTTAATTCTCATTTACATAAATTTTCATTTAATTGTAATAAGATTTTATATATTTATAGATTGAGGCACAAAACAGTGTTACTACAAGTTCATTAATTTTAATAAAGTATGTTAAACTACACAATTTTCTAAATTACTATTTACTCCATGTATTTTACAATGAAATAGGATCTTAAATAAAATTCTAACAATTACAATTAAAAGCAGTTTGTGAGTTTATCCAAAAGGCGGTATTCAGCAGAGAATGTCACAACACTAAACTCTTTTAAGAAGGGATGGAAATGAATTTGAAATATTATTCTCAGAAAGTATATCAAGTAAATGAATTCCACTTCCTTTTACAAACAAAAACTTGGCTTTATATTGTCCTTCAGTAGTTACTGGATACTTCCTACCTAATCAAAACATGTTTGCATGTTTCATACAATAACTGACTGTGACATTGGAGCATCTTTACCATTATAAATACCTTAAGTACTGATCTCTGCTTAGGAAATAACAACAAACTACTTCATGGCAAATAGTAACATCAAAAGGGAAGGAATCATGGCATAAAAATGTAGGGAGATAGTAAATAAAATCGTCTGGTAACCATAAAACAACCTCAAATGGAAATAAATCCTATTACATTTTGACTGGGGTCAAAGGTTATTACTTACCATTAAACTGGGGGGGACTAGTATCAAATACCTTACCAAACAAAACCTGGTGAGGTCAAAAAGTACATTGACACCACCTTTGTGAGGAGGGAGTAAAAAAACAGCTGAGGATAATATGACAGGAACTCACATGATCAAAACCTTTCCCACTCAGAGAACTGCAGGTGGTACAGGACCGCCTCAGACATAACATGATCCAGGACTGATGGGATCACAAATGACATGATCGCACAATTGCCAAAATCATGGAAGAAACTGGCACTTTCATTTTCAGCAGATTATCGCATGAAAATAAAATACCGATTCCGTTATTCTTCCAATTATCAAGAAAAGAACCTCTAGGTATAAATATGTGATTGGACCACAAACAGAATCTGGGTGTTGTTCACTTTTATCTAACTAGGGAACTGGAACAGGGAGTCATACAGGGAATGAGAAGTAATATAATAATTTCTCTAGTGGAGAGAAAACTGGATGATCCACTGGATCACAGAAGTTTTGACTATGTGTTTTTTGTTCCAGTTTTAGTTATCATTCTGACATTTCCAGAAAATGTTACAAAAATATTTATGAATGAAAATGTTTATATTTCAGACAGATTTGGGTAAATGACCAAAGGATATAAGGGTAAATCTGCCTTGATTTTCTGTTCAGAGTAGCATCTGGGCTCGATTATTATCTATGGCTGAGCAATGGCTGCTCAGATGTGAGGGATGCTTCACAAAAGGGACCACCTGTAACAGGTGAGATTTATAGGATTTGACAACAATCGATTTAGATGTTTTTGTACTAAACATCTGCGGCACCAAATGAGTTACCATAAATCAGCTAGGGAACTGTAGGGGTGTAAACTGTAAAAATGAAGCATCAAACTGCTTGGGAGGTCCCAGTCTTAATAAAAGGGTCACCTGGGAGATCTTCGTAACATAAGGATCAGCATCAGTCTGATAAAAATCAGAGCAAAGTTCATGAAAGATACAGAATCGATGGTGATTTAAAATATTTATCCTAAAATATGTAAAAAATATAAGATGAAAAACAGCAATAAAAGCAAATATCAAACTAAAAATAAACTTCACCTTCTAACGGACATCAGCCAAATTTTCAAGAGAAAAGAAATGAGGAAGAGTCTCTGACTCTCTGCTGTTCAGGGGAACAGATGATGATGATGCACTGCCATTGGGCAACAACATTCTAAAGATGACAAGATGCAGTACACTTGCACTTTTGATTTAAAATTGTTTATGTCATTTAAAAAACATCCTGCTTCTCTGACTTTGTGCAATGGTTAGCACTCACCACCAGAATTTGGTTTTACTCAATCACCTGCCACAGTCAGGCTGAGCAATGTAAAGGATTTCTGCCAAACTGAAAATTACAGAATTTCTCAGAAAATCAGACCTGATCAAAATAACCATAATTCATTCATTTTCTCTGTTCTCTGACTGTTACAGTGAACCAGTTTTTATTCTTCTCTGTGGCAGGACCAATGATGTCACTCCAGGCAGTTCCCATCTTCTTTAGTCAAGAATACTTTAATGGTCTATTATAATAAATTAATTCTAAATAGATAGAACATCATCTTTGGTACAGACTACGTTGCTTACTGAAACTATGTTGTTTTATATCTTAATTTCTATCAGGTTCTCTTGTGCTTAAGAAAACAAAGAATGTTAGATTTTGTAAGGTAAATAAAATAAAACAATGACAGGAATTAGACTAAATTCTAGAAATATTTGCTGCTTGGGATATGGCAACAAATGACTGTTGTAAGGGAGACTACTCAGCGACAGTGGGAATGGTGGACAATTCAGTATAGTTGTAACAGGTTACACCATTGTGGAAATGCACACATTTTTTGTTCTGCTGCAATAATAAATAATTCCACCATTTAAGGAAACAGATAATTATTTATTAAATCAATGTAATGAATTACATAGCATTTTGTTTCCTTTTCTTTTCAGCTAAGGAGAAATTTGTGACCTTTCAAAGTTCAAATAAACAGAAAACTTAAAATTACCCAGTGCTGCGCTATCTCTAACTCAAAACAGTTCCTCAGTCTATTTTCCTTTCCTTAAGTAAATAAACCCCTTTTAGTTCCACAGGGGTCCAGTTTGTAAAACCCCTGAGGGTATCACTGGTAAATTATCAGGTAACCAACAGTTTCATATGTCAGGTGTGAAGTACAGGAATAATTCTTTCTTTCTTTTTGTAAATGCCCATATAAAACATCTTCAGTCATAAATACTCTGATGTGGACCGGATACAGAGTCAAAATACTAAAAATATTTATGACTAATAACAACATTTATTTCACATTTCAATGATTTTCCTTTATTTAAATTTTTAAAATTTATTGCTCAATTATTTGTTTTTTAAATTTACCATTTTCATTACCTTTGAAATACAACCCTGGACTTGGTTTTCAGTCTTTTCCAGTATACATTGTTTTACCTGTGCGTAAATGTTATGTTGATTTGTGTGTAACATTACACTGCGGTATGGTGAGTAAAGATACATGACCAAAAATGGCATATTCAGGTATATCAGTTTCCACTGTTGACATCTTGAAGACGATATCCACCTCATTAGTCAGGTCCAGGAAATATATTCAAGGTTCCTAACTATCATCAGTAAGATCTGTTACCTTAGTTGTTTTGGCACAATTTGCTTTCACACCTTTAAACTAATTGTTATCTATTTCTTTCTTTTCTTATTACACTGTTAAAATATATGAACTGCTCCACTCTTGGAGCTGGCTGTGATATTTATATTTCGAAATTCTCCTGCCTTTTGTTGCAGTTGTTTTCAGAGTCATGCCTTTGTGACTACACCTGAGTCTTGTAACTTTCTGCATCATTTACCTGAGACAATGCTAACCAGTTTGTTGTACTATTTAAGAATTTAAGGTGGTTATTATTTTTAATGATTTTCACATTCCATGTTAAGTTGATTGATTGGTTGATTCTGAAATTCTTTTCCAAACTTGGTAACCTAGCTCGCCTGCGATGTACTGAGCTGTTTATTTATTCTTCTCTTAAAAACTTGGCAGATTTACAAGACAGACAGACAGACAGACAACAGACAAGAACTTGTGGTTCTACGACTTGTTTCCATGTTCCCACTATCAATATTGAACTGTGATGTTCCAGGTATTTTGTCCACTTTCCTAGTTTGTTATACTTCTGCCATTGTTTTTTTAATTATTGTTCCAACCTTTGATTGCCAGCTCAGATCGTGTGAAACAAAGAGCCATTGTTATCTTCGGTGCATAATAATAGACTGGTCCAAATCTGCTGAGGATCGATTGATATCAACAAACCGTAGATATCACCTCTGATACTAGTGCAGTTTACTCTCAGATGTGGACCCTCACTCAGAGTGTGTCACAGTGTCAGGTAGCTCCACCAAACCCCAAATGTGCACAAACATATGACTGAGACATCAGATGGATAAACAAGATCCCAGTGAACTAAGTGAATTGTTTATATTCTCATGAATATGAACATGGAAACTTGAGCTTAGTAAAAGGATCAACAACATGAAAGCTCAGGTAGCAGCAGCAATCCAGGGAAGCAAGCTGCTACTGCAGCCAGGCTTCACTTCATTGGGATGATGCTCCCTCCTGGTGATGGCCAGGATTAAAATGGTGGCATAGCAATTTATAATTACAAATCTAAAGTACGGCCAGGAATAGGTTGAATAATAGATAATTGCCAACCAAAATTCATGATTTTTTGCTGGTAGATAGTAAATCTGATTACAGAAACAACCAGATATTGGAAAATGATATGAAAAATAATTTCAGAAGTTATTTATTAGCTATAAAAATGTCACCTTTGCTTTAATGTATTTTAAAATGTATGAGAAGTGTAGACTTTCATATGGATATTCTGGGATCAATAACCCCCCAAAAAACACAAACACACACACACACACACAAAGGTAGGCAGCCACAATTGTTACTTGACCAATGAAATAAACCATATTTTATATACAATCTGTTTGTTGATGCATCTTTCACCGTCAACTATTCTCCTGTGATATTCCACAATTATGGCTGATGGGGAAATAAATAGTTTGTGATATATGAAGAACAAAGGATTTCAGGGGATAACTAGGAGTACTTGATCATCAGTGTAGTATAGTGAAGGCTGATAGAAATACAGAATTAGCACAAAGCTTCAAGAGATCCATTGCTGGACATGTATGTATGGAAAGTCCATTTACTCTCCACAAAACACCGTTAATCTAGTTCTGAACAAATAGTTTTTCCTCCACTTTAAAACAATTCATAGTTCTGCCAGGGTACAATTAAGGTTTCAGCTACATATATCACAACTCCACTTCCATTGCTATTTCCTGTCATCGTGTTACCATCTACACTTTCATCTCTGCAGCTCATTTATCTGAACCTGAGCCAAGTCTGTGGTTCATACAGTATTACCTTGATTTGTTTATCTAATATCATCACTTGTAGTTCAATATTTATTCTGTGAATGACTTGAAATCCAAACAAACTTTTACTTGAGTAGTGCAGTTCACCTCGTTAAGTTACCTGAATTACCTGCTCCATGTTAACTTCTTGTCTCATTGAAAATTCTACCTTCTTTGTTACTTTTGGTTTTTATCAGCAAATGAATGAACAGAATAATATCATGGAATCCCTTACCTTATAGTTTGATTTAGATACTAATTTTGCCTTTAGTTAAGCAATACCTATGGTTCTATGTCATCCTGTTGAAATTTCCCTATTTAATAATCTCCTTCTCTACACCAGAAATATCAATCACCTTCATCTTAGGGGACATATTTGTTCAGTAGTAGAACATTACGAGGTATTAATCCCTGAGGAATAGTGCCTCTTTAATGATAAGATTCTTTGATGAGTTACCTCCCTTTACTCAATTCATTTTAGTCTGTCAGAAAATTAGTCGTTACTATTCTTGTGATTTAGTTGACTGGTTCTTTGTTGTTTTTTTTTAAATACAGGTTATAATCTGATGACTTCTTTGAAATTTTTTTACAAACCATACCTGCTGGCAGAACTAAATCAGTTCTTTTATTTAAATTTAACATACAAAAATCAATCCTACATAAGGGGTGAACTGTGTGTGTTGACAGGAGCTGTGATGTCATCAGAAGGCAAAGTTTCTCATTTACTGTATTTATAAAGAAGCAATTACAGAAGGGATGCCAGGTAGAGCACCTGTCAAAGTGAAGCTCAGCATTCCAGGTAGCCTGCCCCTCCAGCAGTCACACTGGTACTGCAGGGGTTCAGGTGAGAAGATTGGAATGTACCAAACTTTCGCACAATTAGCAAATCAAATAAACAAGGAAGCAATGTCTCCTCTTACTCCTCAGTGATTCATAGGCTTAATGTAGTGTTTACAAGGATAGACGTCTCCTCCATAAGTATTCTATAACCTCCTACTGTTCCCTCTAATTGATGTCTAAGTTATGACCTCAACAACCCAATCGTCCCCCAGTCAGTTTAAGTCTGGTCTTCAGCGGATGTTGTGGTGTCTAACAGATCCAGAAACACTAAGATCTTTGAGGTGTGAAACACTGACTTTCTATCTCAGGTGTCACCTGTGCAAATCTATTTTATCTCTGGTAAACTTGATATCCACTTTCTTTAGCCAAATAATGAATCCATGTATTTTTGGCAGTTTTACAACATCACCACCACCATCACCATCAGTCCACTAAAGAATAGAATAAAGTATAAATGTTCACATGTGAGACAACATCTTATTGTCTTTGAGGAGGAATGTTACCTGCCATGTTACACCCACAGCACCACAGGAGTGCACTAAGTCTGATCACTGGTTTTCACCTGAATGCTCCCTGTTTAATTAAGGTATAATTATTCTTAAGGGGCATTCATTCTGCTCAAAATCTATATTTTATTTTTAAAAATTATTATAAATGTTACACTGCTGACATAACTCCAGTGTGTGGATTGATATATGGGTGGGAATATGTATGGTCATATACATCAAATACACAGTTGTAGATGTCCGAAATAATGAAAAGCTACCTGTTTATCGTAGAAGTGTTTTCATCTCAAAAGAAAGATGTCATCATGTGAAGTTTTTTACCTATTATTATTATTATTAACAACCATACATACCACCAGTAGCTGTTGAGCTGACCAGAATCAACATCAGTAGGTGAACATCACCTGTATTTCTCAACATCATCATCACTGGTCTGAAAGATAGGAGGTAAAGGTGATCGGTCTCCCTAAAGGTATGAATCTCCATCAGATAATAGGGAGATACAAACACTTCATCTGTTAAATCAGTGAAATAGTTTATACAATAATCCATCTTTTTGTTTTATTATTTCTAATCTTTTGTGAAGGATCTCCATTGCACTAAATTACTACTCTCCGGTTTACTTGTTTTTTGTGTAGATTCTGATCTCTGGTTACCTGGCAACAAGAATCTGTATTCTAAAAAAATGAAAGAATCTATACCAAAATAATGGATTAATTTTGGTTCATTGACCTCTGGTGTCAGGTTCCAATAGGTCAGCCGGACAGAGATGTGGTGAGAGGAGTAGACAGGAGGTGGAAAGGAATTGTGAAAAATCATGTGTTCTTTTGACTGAGAAGACAACAAAGCAGGTGACTGTTACCATGACAATCTCAGAAAATGGCAGCCTTATCTATATGAATTTGTACAATGCATATAAATACACACTAAAGTTTGTACTTTATTAAAGCTTGAAAATTCCTACAATATATTCATAAAAGATTCAGTGTGGATTATCAGTAAAAATTTAATAGTAAAGATGAAGAGAGGTGTATCTGGGCTGATAATAATGCCAGAAGCTGGTAAAATCTGATGAAGAAGCCAAACAAAAAGCAAAAAACAATGTTTCATTCTGTTATACATCTTTGTGTAACATCCTCATCATCTCCTCTAGTGATTTTCAATCCTAGCATTATACACAGCTATGGAATACAATCAGACAGCTGCTTACATCGAGTTCCACCAATTACATTGCATACTTCAGACATCACTCTGCATATCTTCAGTGCTGATATTTTACCATGAGAAAGGCAGCCTTCACTGGAAGGAGATCTGGTGTGAAGTTTAGGCAGTTTTAAGCAGTTATTTTCAAATGTTGTGCACTGATCTGAATAACCTGATAATAAACCAGGTGATCTAATGACAAAGTACATAACATAAGTGATTTGTGGTGAATGTCCTTCTTACCTGTGCTGATAATTCAGTCAGGTTCTCACATGATCAGGTTGTAGTTATAAATAGTTGTGTGTCGATATCAGGTGAACTCAGTTACTTCCTGGTTTCCCAAGTGGATTAACCAGTCAGTTTAGGATCTTGTGACTCAATGGAGGTCAGTTTAATGCAGCTGGGTAACTCTTCCTCCTTTCCATGTCTATCCAGCTTCACATCAGGTACATTTGACCTCCTTAACACTTCTCCTGAAATGTGTGTGTGGACAGAACGAGATCCTGGTGGAAGATTTTGTTCTTTTCAATTTCTGTTGGAATTTTTATTTTCTATTAACAATGTTTTTAGTTCTAAGAGAAAATTTACTAAACATTAAATATTTGAAGTTGATGTTACACCAGAGTTAACCAAATCTTAACAGATCAAATTTTCTCTGACAAACACAGACCGATTTGTCCAATCAGAGGCTGAATTTTTGAAGAAGTTGGCTGAGCTCAGCTGCTGTAACTTCAGCTATTTCTGATTCATCCCCCCTGATAAAGATGTACAGTTATAACCTGGCAGTAGTTGTGAGTAATTACTAACTTTATATTAAACTTGTACAAATGCCACCACATACATTAGTTCTACAATTTTAATGCTTTTTTATTCTTAAAACACAGATACAAGTTTGATGTAAACAAACAAGATGTTTGTTGTTCATCTGGATAAACACAATACAGCAGATAAAATATTACTAGTTTGACAAGGTCAATTCTCCTATAAAACAATAGATCACTTTTATGGAATAGTAATGGCTAAAAATTATTAAATCAAAGTGATTAAACTGAGCTGAGCATATTGTACAATGTCAATGAATTCTCATCCTTTAATCCTTGAAAACCACTTTAAAAAATGCTTCTTTGCATGATCAGCGTCTACGATATTGCACCAGACTGTAAACCTTCACAGTACCCCTATTATTGTGGTAGCTACTTTAATAAAGATGAACTACCCAGGTAACGAGTTCACAGAATCTTCCACACCTGTGAGCTAAATGCTGCAGACTGGCAGCCGGTTCCTAGCTCAAGCAGTCAAGAAGAATTTCCAAACCTACAATTTAAAAATTGATTTTGTTTATTTCAAACAAACCGATATTTTTATTTGTCATGTTGTGTTTATTTGTATTAATTTTCTATAATAAAGGAGAAATCTAAATTAACCGTGAAGTTGTGAGCAGCCGTTTGGCAGAGTTCTGAAGGTTGTGGACAGAATAAAGTGCATAGGTTGTTAGCGTGACTGACGCAGAGATGGATGAACTACAGGTGAAGAGCAGCTGCAGCCACATATCACAAAAATTTCTGCAGTAGTTCGGTGAGAAAATAAACATCAGGTCGGTCAGTCACTTCGACCCTTTATCTACTGTAGGACTGGAATCCATTTTTTTGTAGTGGTGGTGGTTGTAAGTAGATCTCACAATAGGTCAGCTGGTGTACTCCACTAGTTCCTGATGGATCTGACCTGCAATCAATCAGATATTTCCTGAAGACCAGAACTATCTAGTTGTTCAAAATGTTATCCATCAATGTGGATCAAAATCCCTCGTCTTGAAATAATTCTGTGATGTCTTCAGACCTGAAAGTAAAATAACAAAATGTTAGACGATCATGTTTGGAATTTATTTCCATAACTTTTAATATTATCAGCAATTACTGGAGATAGATCATGTTTACCAGTAATGTTTGTTAAACACACATTACTTCCCACAACTGTGACCAAGATCTGAAAAGATAATAAAAGTTCTGAGATGGAGACTTTCAGGATACTAGACTAAATAATATCTCTTCATTCAGTCAAGTCACCAGTTAATAGTTTGAAAATCTGATTAAAGCAGGTAAAGAGAATATGGCATTTGTTGTCATCATTGGTGACAATTTTCAGTTTTAAAGAGGGGGGATGATGGAGATTACATTGAATTAGAGGTCATCTTCAGTTAAAGCTTGAAGCCAAAACGTGGTGAGCAAAGATGGCAAAAGTTAAATGGTACAACAATAAACGGATACATATTTTCATAATAAATTCTACGTATTTAATTTAATTTATCTATTATATTGTAAACAGTGTTTACTATTATTATTGATCACTTTCCTTTATTACTTTTTCTTAGTATCTCTGGCTCCTCTTCTTGTTTTTATAAATAGACATTCAGTTTCTCCCAGTTAGGGGCCCCTTAGATCATTGGTTCTCTTCTTGATTATCACAGGTAAATTAAACACAAGGACAGGTCACACCTCCGCCTACTACATTTCGTTAAACATGGTACCAAAGGTACACAGGGGGACCCGCAATATGCTTAGTTACAAGTTTGAATGGGAAGACGACAAAGACAAAACTGAGTTTGAAGGGAGCTACTTGAGCCCAGTTAATGAAGCTCTGGATGAGGAATGCCCATCTGCAGTAGTTGTTTGTGCTCTCTTAGATGTGCAATTACTATTTTACTTGAGATGTTAAGAGATTTAAGGAAAGATGTTGAGAACAACCTGTTCTGTTGTACTTGCTCATCATGTTGCTGTGTTCATATTCCTACCTTAGTTTGAGGATTAAAGTGGATTTCCTATCTTCTCATAATATCATAATAATAATATAATAATAATAATAATAATAATAATAATAATAATAATAATAATAATAATAATAATAATTAATAATTGAACACTCCCTTTAAGATCTAAAGTACAAAGGGTAAAGATGTAGAATGTGCAGCAAGCTGGCATCATTTTCAGTTGTAATGGTCTTGGTGTGATTTTTTTGCATGTATTCAGATTTTCAGCCTAACTTTCAGCTAACGATCACGTGATGCACAAGAGATTTTCATGGATCTGATCGAACTTATCATGTGATATACATAGTGGGCAATACAATTGGCTATTTTTACAGGAGGTATTTGTACGATCCCATAGATAATAATTATCTTTGATCTACTTGAGGAGAATCATTAACAATTCCACATAAGAATAATAATAATAATGATGCTAGTCAACTTCTCTTTGAACCATTTTTTACATAATGTTTGGTTGGTTAATCAACAAACCCAATAATTTTTTTCCGTTGTGAACTTTCATAATTTTGGCAAATTCCCTGACACCAAATGAGAAACTGCTATCATCGTTGATGGCAACAAAGAAGTGACGTGTAAGCATTAAAGATGGTGAGAATACTTACCGTTATATTGGCATAAGCTGAGCCTGCAAACAAATATTCAAATTTACCGTTAAATGTTTGTTTTAACACAAACCGTCATTCAGAACTTTTCAATCGATAGATCTCCAATTTCGATAACTTGTCAGAATGTAATAATCTGCTCAGTAATAGATTAACAGATAACTAATCTGTGACTGTTCTGGTAGCGAAAATTAGTTAGTGAGGAGGTTTCTGGTTTACCTTCAATCAGTGACGTTGACAGAAGGGGCTCCGCTGGGGGCAGCTAACCTGATGTAAGCCACCAAGGACCCCCTTCTTGACCTGTTCCAAGCACCTGTTTATGCTTGCACTGTATACAATATGTTCTTATTCTAAACATTAAAACCCTTTATACGCATCACTGATCTGCACGTGACTGCGGAGTTTTACTAATCGTTTACAATATAATCCAGTAGATTAAACAGGACGGGGCCATCGGTTGGTCAGCAGTCACTGTACTGGTGATCTGGCAGGTACACTTCTGTATATAGTCTATTGATGTGCAGTTCTTCTACTTAGAGAGATAAATTAACAATGCTACTGTTATTACTGAAGAGATATGCACCTCTGGTTTTAAAAGTGTCACTCACTGACATGTAAGGCACAGTATTTCAAATACATTCAGGGTACATAATGACAGGTGCATGGACCAGATCATGAGTGATGATCTCATATACACCTCAATCACCCTCTGAGAAAATGATTTTTAAATTATGTAAAATTTGTGCTGTTTTATTAAAATAATAAATATTATATCAGCAATAAAAAAAACTGAGCAGATAAAATACCAAGCTCAGTGTCATCAGACCTACCAGTTTGTCCTTCACTCGAAGAACCAGCCTCTGATGTTAACACACCATTTCCTGATAAGGGCCTGTGACAATACCTGTCAAGGATGAGGGATCAAGATCTGCATACCTGAAAGTTAGTAACATCTCCATGATAAAACAGCACAGTGATTGTACACCTGTGTTTTAAATGACTTCTCACTAAATTTTCATTGGACAACAACA
>JACATO010002601.1:0-21030 GCA_018389105.1 Nautilus pompilius
TGCCTTAAGTGGCAGAGTCACTTCACCGAAAATTTGTTGGCAGAGGGAGATAAGACCGGGGCACCGCTGTAGCCAGTGGGACACCGTTTGAGGCTCCTCTCCGCAGATGGGCAGGTGGGGTCGGCTGATTGGTTGACTCTGTGTTGATATGCCTGAAGACGAGGGCAGTGACCAGACCGGAGCCGGCTCAGTAGCACTGCGTCCCGCCGGTTGGTTGTCGCGTTGCTGTCAGTCATCAAATTGTAGTCAGAGTAGACTTCAGCCGATAAGCAGTTTACGGGTGGTGGGTCCGGGATGAGATGTTGGAGGGCAGCCTTGGCGGACTGATAGTCGGTAGGTCTGGGAGGGTTTGGTTGGGAGGTAGCAGACTTGGCAGTGGCATCGGCCCATTCATTGCCGGGTATACCGCAGTGTCCGGGGATCCACATGATGTGGGTGGGGAAGCAGCGTTGGGAGAGGAGGGACTGGAGGTCTGGATGTCGGTGGAATTGTGTAGGAGGGAGAGGGTTAGAGAGCGGCTCTCGGTGCAGATAGTGGCAGGCTCAGCGGGACCGTCACAGAGAAGCCATAGCAGAGTGAGTCGGAGGGCTGCTTTCTCTTCACAGAAGGAAGACGTGAAGGGAGCTCCTTTTTCAGATCTGGAGAGAATGAGGGAGGAATTGGCTGGGTCTCTGCTTGTGACGACCATTGCGGCACCCCCATTGAGTTGGCTATTGGAGGCAGAGCCATCCGTGTAGATGGTAAGGTTGGATGATGATTGGCGGATGGCCACGAGAGCTGCCTTGCAAAGGGAGGCGGGGATAGGAGAGGAGGGTGGATTCATGAGAGATGGGGAGATACGCCAATGAGTAGGTCCATACTCCCATGGGCAATGTATGGGGTTTGGTAGTGGGGCTCGGATAGAGAAGTTTTCAGGGAGGGAGGAGGCAATCGCTTGGGATGTAGAGCGCCAGCTTGGCCGGCGAAGTCTGTGAGGAAAGTTGGATGCAAGGGTTTGAAATCGAGGGTGCTCAGGAGGTAGACGTGCAGCTTTTTCGGCAGAGGCTGCAATTAGGATTTTAGAGGTGGTGTGGTAGCTGCAGGTGCCGGCCTCTAGGCGAAGGGCATCTAAGGGAGTAGACCGCAATTGCCCAGTTATTATTCAAAGGGCCTTGTTCTGAGCACAGTCGAGTCGGGAAGAGGAAAGCCAGGGTTGCCATGCTGGGGCTGCATAGTTGAGACGTGAAAGTTGGGGGGAGCGGTAAACCTTGCGGAGACTGTTTTTTCGCCAGCCCCAAGTTTGAGATGTTAGGGAGGCCAGGATGCAGCAACAAGCCGCTACCTTGCTGGTAACTGCCTCTGTGTGGGGACCAAAGGAGAGGCTCCGATCTAGGATGATGCCTAGAAATTTGGGTGTAGGGTTGTGTCGGAGTGATGAGTTGCCAAGGGTTATCGTCAGTGACCAATTGGCTTCATGTGTTCGGTGGAAAAGAAGCAGACTTCCGATTTCTCGGCGTTCAGGACCAACTTTTTCCTACGGCTCCATTCTGAGACCGCTGTGACGGCCTCTTGGACCGCCTTCTCAGCTTGCTCCTTGATAGGGTGACTGCTGAGGATGGCCATGTCATCAGCGTACATGGCAATATCAACCCTGGAAGGTAGTACCTTGTGGAGGTCATTGATGTAAAGAAGGAACAGTAGGGGGGCAAGGACGGAGCCTTGGGGGAGTCCCTGTTGGAGGGCAAGGGACTGTCCTAATTGCCCATTTATCTGGACCCGGGCCCACCAGTTGGACAGGAAGTTGAAAATCCAATGGCCCATCTTTCTCGGTAAGCCCGTAGACAATGAAGTGAAAATGAGCTCTCGCCAGACTTTGTCATAGGCTTTGGAGTAGTCCAGAAGAGTGAGGACACTACGATCCGATGGGGCTTTTTTGTCTGAAAACCGTCACTGATTTTCTGCGTTATACACAAGATTTGGTCTTCGCAGCATCGCTGTTTGCGAAAGCCAGCCTCTGGATTCGGCTAGGTAGTAGAGACGGTTGTCAACCAGCCTTTCCAGGGTTTTCACGATGCAGGATGTGAGACTGACAGGACGAAAGGAGGAAAAATCGGTTGCGGGTTTGCCTGCCTTCTTCAGCGGGAGGATGGCCACATCTCTCCAAATTTGGGGACATTGACCTGAGTTGAAGTTCCAGTTGTAGATTTCAAGGAGTTCTTGGCGTGCCAGTGGGCCAAGGGTGATGAGGAAAGAGGGGGGAATGTCATCCAGGCCTGGAGCACCACCAGGGCGAAGTTGCTGGATTGTGTTGTCTAACTCCCGAAGGGAGAAGTCAGAGCAGCTCTTGTCGTCAGCGGTGGGAGACTGGAGTAGTTCCTTGACAAGTCGTCTTTTTGTTCGATTGTCTTTGTCGAGTGATAAATGATTGACTGCGGCATAATGGTGCATGAAGGCGTTAGCTTTGCCTTCGTTCGTTTTGATTATGCGACCATTGTGCTGCAAAGGTTCAACAAAGCTACTCGAGTCTGGGCCACCGCTGAGTGAGTGGATCATGCGCCAGGTTCTGGATGTATCAGGGCTGTGCTCTAGTTCGGAAAGAAAGTCAGCCCATTTGGACATCTTAGCTTCGCGGGAGAGAGCGTTGACTGTTGCGCAGGCCTCGATCCACTCTGCACGGCGATCTGCGATGTGGCGCCATAGGTGATTGCAGCGTTTGATGGCTGCCTTCACTTCGGGTGTCATCCAGCAGCGGGTTCGTGCGCCGGATTTGGATTTGCCAACTGTTTTGTGGCCAGTCAACAGCAGGTTAGTAAATTGCCGGACACGAGCATCAAGGGATGAGGTGGGGGGCAAGCTAGGCATGGCATCTTCGATTGATTGGGTGAAAAGGGACCAGTCGACATCACGCCTGTTCCACGGGGCTTGATGGACCTTAGCCATGTGCTCAAGTCGGCAGCACAGTGTTGTGGTAATTTGGAGATGGTCCGAGCCCAGGTCTTCGCCAATGGTCCACTCAGAGCTGTTATCCCAGGAAGAGTGGGCCACTGAGAGGTCTGGGGAACTAGGACCGCCGGTTCCACAATTGATTCTAGTGGCTGATCCATCGTTTAGAAGGGTTAAGGTTTTGGAGAGAAGATCTTCGATCTCGGAGCCACGGCTATCTGCGGGTTGAAAGAGGTCCCACAGTAATGAGTGAGCATTAAAGTCACCACCAATGAAAGAGTTTGGGTGGAGGGTATGAAGGCTTAGGGAGAGGTGGTCTGGTTGATCAGGTTGTCGAAATAGGGGTATGTACAAGTTGTGAATAAAAGCCCATTTTCGGCGGGACAGGCGAACACGGATGGAGGTACATTCCATGGCAGTGCCCGAGATGTCTGGGGATAGTTGTTGGAAGATCAAATCGTCTTTGATGAGAGTCAGGAGACCTCGCCCGTGGTGTCCATTGGGACAGTCTAGGCGAATTGCATTGTAACCATGTAGGTGTGGAGTAGTATCGCGCGCTCTGAATTTTGCCTCTTGGATAAGGCAAACATCAATGCGATTGGTGATTAGGCGGGATTCATGTTCGCCTAGTTTAGTTGACACTCCATCAGCGTTCCATTGGAGAATGTGGAGGGATTTTCGGGCCTGATGCAGAGGTGGCTCGGGAATTTCAGTGACGGGGGGGTTGAGTTTGGTGGTGGTTGGGTAGAAGTGAGGTGGTATTGAGAGCATAACCAATGGTTGTTCTGCCGGGCTGCAGCGGCTGCGGCCCATGAGAGGCCAGAGCAAGAGCTGTGTAAAAGATTGCCACATTGACTGCATTGTAACGGGGTGATGGTGTGGGCGATGGTGCGGCAGCAAGCGAAGCAGGACTTGCGTGTGGGTGGGAAGAATGATGGGGGGGCCTGGGTTGGATTCGATGTCGCTGGCAATGAGAAGGAGAAGGGAGGTGATTGCCAGTTGGTCGTCTCCCACAGACGAAAAAACAACTGCTTGAGAGGAGTACGGTGAAGTGAGCTCCCTGGCCTGGCCGAGGGTCCGAGCCTTGGGGGTGATTGTCTGTCTGGGCGCATTGGTCCCCATTGTCTGGGTTGTCGGGATCGCCACGTAGAGACTGCGTCCTTGATCCACGAGTGTTGTTATAGTCATGAATTTCTCTTCAAAGGCTCTTTGTCCAGTCCCTAAGAAATTTGGAGCTAAGTTTTTATCTTGGAGAGATGATGAGAAATGATGTTAATCCCATAAACATATCATTTTTGGAATTTTTAAGAAAAAAATTAAAACTTAACATCCATAAAATTCTAAACAAAATGAAAATGCTCCCACAATGCAATAGTACTGAGGCTGACATCTTGCCTAGCTTAAGTAAAACTCAGTTTGAAAAAAACATGCATGATTTGATGCAGATTTTGAGTACTACATCTTATTATATTATAGGATTTAAAAAAGCAGGAATAAAGGATTATGCCTTTTGTTTAGTTTAGGGAGGGTAGTTTCATCTTTGGCAGCATTGCATTATGGGAGGTTTAAATTGTTGGTGGAGTACTAGTTTTGGTTCCAATCCCTTGTATTATGTTGACATCTATCCACAGTACTAATTCAGTACATAAAGGATTATCAGAAAAGCCAAAATTTTAAAAAAGTGACGTATTTTTCAAATGGCTTGTAAAAGATTTTTTGCTACACTTGGCTACTAACAGATCAATCACTAGCTGTTTCATTTCGGCACAAAAAGCTTTGTGCTGAGAAAATACTGGACTTCACAACATTAGCCTTCATTTGTTCAAAATCTGCTTAAAGGGTTAGTTCATGAAGATGAAGAAAAAATGCTTGGTGTTTTCAATAAATCAATGCAAAAAAAAAAAAACAACTTTTAATCCTGATGGTAGAATTTGTGTGTGTCAAGTGTCTTGAAGGCTGTAGAAAATGATCTATCATTTCAGATTTAACCTACCAATGTTTGCCAGATTAAAGATCGTTGCTAGTAATGACATTAATGAGGATACTATACATTCACTGAACCAACAGGTGAGTTGAATGAAGTTTTGTGTGCATGCATTGGCTACTTTGTTTAAAGAGTTGGCATTTTAAAATGCTTTCTGGGGCTGTATTTGAGGGGGTATAAAAAAAAATGTTAAAGCTCATAATCAAAATGTGATATAATCTTAAAGCTTCTCTTAGCCCTGTCGGTAATATAGGTATGAGGGGCTTGTGTCACCACCTATAACTAAAGACCTACTGTGCTGTGAGTGGACTTTGTGCCACCTCTTCTACATTCATCATAAATATTGTCCAAACATTGTGCTGCAGAATTTAAAAAAGCTGTAATTAAATTAGTTTATAAGAAAGTGCAAAAATCCAATGTTCATCTATCAGCTTCTTGCTTGGAACTACACTTATTATTAATAGAAGGCACCAGACAGTCCCCAGCAAGATGCCAGTTTTTCATTCGTATATTCTACACTGGTCTGTTTTTAAATTCACTCCAAAACAAATTTTACCCTATCAAAACCCAAGTGCAGACCACCAACAATTGGGAATATCTATTATAAATTCAACAGTTAAGTATCAACAGCCACCCTTGATGCTGACTTAATAGATACTGACTTAAAACTGGTGTGTCACAGGCAAACTTTGGGCTATTATTGTTTTTTTTTTTTGTATATAAAGTATTCTGGCTTCCTCACAAAACACCTCTGATGCAATTTAATTTAAATATATTTTAAAATTTGTTAAGTTTCAAATATGAATATTCGCTGCTAACTGTTTGCTAGGTTATTTATAAGCTTGGGCACATTATACAATAGCAGCATAAAGAAGTTTTATTTGATATAGAATGCTACAAGCTTCATCTAAAATGTCAGGCTGATGACAGCTGGGTAAAGGTCAGCTGCTTTGTATATTAATTCAATAGAGTGGTTCCTCTTGCTATGTAGAAAATTAAAACTGGTTTTTATTGTCTGCATCAAACTCCACCTGCATCTTTCAAATTATGACTTCTTATTTTAAAGCCCACCTTAGTCATTCTCAGCTGCCAGCTGTTTAAAAGGAGAAAAGAAATAGATAGATAAAATGACGACTCCAATTTTTGAAAGGGCTTTACCAAGGACGTGTCACAATGAAAATTACCTATCATATTAACTATTTTGGTAGAGTAGCAGCATGTAATCATGACAAAGAATTTAGTGGAACTATTAACAGGCTCAGCAAATATTTGTATTTGAGGACTATTTATGAGAGATTTTTTAGTATTTATGGAAGAAATGAAATTTACCAGAAAAATTACATCTCTCCTCTTAAGTAGTTTCTATTTTTCAGAATATCTCAAACAACCCTGAAGATGTAGAATATAGAAAAATGCATAACAAAGAAAATTTTTAATTTATTCAAAGAATTTAACTGACAAATTTAAACCTTGTTTTTGAACAGCAATTTTTAAAAATCATCTTGATGAAAACTGACACAGTTAAAACAAAGAGATTAATAAATGAAGACTGGCTTGAATAAATGGAGACAATTAAAATATTTATGTCCCTTGTTCTTAAGCCAATTAAGCTTATTACATGAAAGATGAAAACACATTTTAAAGATGTTCTGATGTTAAATTAAAGAAAAATTAAGTTGTAAATATTATAAGAAAAATAGAATAAATGTGAAAGTTGTAAACACTGCTTTGGATGGTTATAATTTTTATTTAGAGATCCTGGCTGCAAAATATAAGACTAGAAATTTTTATAAATTATCTAAAACCAGGATTAGTAAAGACATTTTTAGAGCTAAGAAAGCATTTTAATTTTATATTTAAATTTCTGTTATATGCAGAATTTAAAGACAGTCAGACTGATGTGAGAGAAGTGAATGCATGCACTTTCTGATAAAGTGTTATATATTTTTTTTAAATTAAAGCTAATGACTTAGTTTATAATGAAGAAGGCATGATATACAGAGCAACAAAGTGGAGATATTAGAAGACAATTAACTTTTAAAATAGATAAATATGATCCGCTTAAAGAAAAAAAAGAGTTAAAGAATTGCCCAACTTTTAAAAGAAGAAAAATGCTGTTTTTAAAACATTCAAAATAAAGATTAAAAATGTTTTCTCTGCCGTGTACCTGCACATCTACATCCAGTCGATAATAATTCCCCTTTGAAATATCAAAGTTATAAACTTACCTTGTTGCAGTAAGCAAAATAAATAAGTTTGACTAAGATGTTGCTTTCAATGTGAACATGTTTGGAGATAACAATTTTATTACCGCATAATTAAAAATTTAAATAGTGCAAAGGGACACGCAAACAGACATCTTGGTTATCACACAAGATCAATCTCATTATATTCTAATTAGAGATCTATGTGAATAGTTTGGATGGTAAGAAAAAATAACAAAGTATAAATGTTATAAAATCCCTAAATTGTTTGTTAAATTATAGAGAACAAAAGGAGAGATGTGTAGTAAAAATCCACCAGTTTTATCTACATTACCTAAAATGTATAATAATATGTTAGAATTTTGAAGTTTTGCAGATAAATTAAGTGCTTTTTTTAATTTATGCAGATTTTGAAAGTGCTTTGCTGAAAAGTAGCAGAACATAAAGTACAAAATATTATAATTGTTTTGTTTTGTTTTGTTGTTATTATGTTATATCTGATTATTCAAAATCTACAGCTGCTTTCTTTAGAGCTAAAAATAAAGATGCTAATGCTGGAATTGTTATAGAGTGTATTTAAAAAGAAGTACATAATATTTATTCAATTCTAAAAAATCCAGAAGATAAGATTTATACATATGAAAATCAAATAAAATATATAGCTTCTGAATTTTTTCATATTTATTTATGAAGAAGTCAGAGATTTTAAAAAAGTGAAAACCATGTTGTCATTTAGCTGGTAAATTTGGAGGCACTGTGCATAATGAATGCATTTAAACACATCAGATACTTCAATCAATATTTAATAATTTATCTAATTATGATGTTTATCTCTATAGGTTAATGAAGACTGTTATACAATAGACATCTGGAAAGTATATTTCATTTTTATTTAAAGAGATAACAAATGATAAAGTAATAGCCAAATGTCTCAAAGTTAGTTTTCCTAAAGATGACTGTAAATTACCTCCAGCGACATTTTAATTCTGAGTCAAAGACTTTGATCTTTAATTTTTCCCACAAATATTACACCCATTGTAACGTTTGTTGATTATTCTCACTAATAACGTTCATTTTTTTTTTGGATTAGTTTTACGTTTTGAACAACAAATTTTAGTCGTTTAATTTATATATGTATATATGAGTAAATTCAGAATCCCAAGATTGTGATTATTCTTCATCAGAAACAAGGTTGAGGTCATCAAAGATTTTATTGATGATTCTGTAGACAGGTTTGGTCCTGTGGATATTGAAAATGTTGCATGCATTGATAATCAAGAGAGTGGTTGTAATGCTTCTGAGTTTACAGATGGAAGTGACTGTGAAAGTGAATTGATTCTAAACAGAAATTAAATTTGAAATTCAAAATAGAAACAACGTTTGTTGTTTTGTGGTCAGTTACGTTCTAAAGTTGTTGGCTGGATTTGGTAAAAGTATATAAAAGAAGTTAAATATTTACAGACAAATTAGATTTTTCAAAGGCTTATTGGGGAAGTTATAGATGAATTTAGATCTGAAATGATTTCAAGAATTAAAAAAAAGGATTCAGGATAATAACAAGTAGTTAGAAGTTAAAAGAAAACCAAAACAGACACTAGAATTATTTAGTTGCTTAGCATTTGACATTTCTGTTTCATTTTCATGTGGGAGTTGGATTTGTCATCTTTTTATCTCCACTTACAATCACACAAATTATCACCAGTACATTTTGTTTAACATCTTTTATAATAACTGTATTACCAAACAAATTGATCAAAAATCACCTACAGAATAGGCAAAGTTACTGTTTTTTTTTTTTAATTATTAAATGAGTGCAAGTAAATAAGTTTGATTTCATTCAGGAAGAGAATTCTTTAGTATCTTCTGGTTCAGTAGCTGAAAATGATCTAAATTTAAATCACAATAATAAACATTAGTAATCCTGTTAATTCTAATGATAGGATTAACAAAATACATGTAGATAATTTAGTATAATAGATATGTTTTTGAATGGAATGGAATTTTGGAAGAAATCGTATTGAATGAGTTCAAAGCTTTTTGTCAAAAATAATAATCAGATTACAAATTCTGGAGTCGGAGTTGGTGTTTTACCTGATGCATTAAATCCACCTTATTATGGTGTTGATAAATAAATAAATATATAGAGGGAAATGAGAGAACAATGGCTGGTCAGTGGCACACTGGATATCATTAGTTTAAGGATAGGTGAATGGCCTTGAGAGAATTCTGAAGCATCTGTCAATGGCGGAGTTGAATCTGTTAAAGGAAATGACGTCAAAACCCCTGGCATGGAAAGAGTTAACAATACAGTAAAAATTTAAACTTTTTAAAAAAAATTAATAAATATTGCAAATCCAACTAATAATAATTGCTGTAAATAAAGGATGTGTTGCTGATGCAAAGTTAAGATACAGTACATTAATTTACTGCTTGAATAATGAGACAAAATTATTTAATATACAGCTATAGAAAATTTACTGGCTGTTACAGTGGTATTTTCAAATAACCACTGGTAGTTAAATTGTGTTCACTGGATAGGTAAAAGCTCAGACAGACTAGCACGAACTACCTTATTTGAAATGATAACTTAGTGTAAGTTTTGCATCTACAACTGTGTTGGTGTTGCAGTTTATTTTCCAAAATATAAACAATTTGGGTTCAGTTTCAGATGAAAATTATAAACTAGAAGAAAGTAATTTTAACATCACAGAAGATAAATGTTGGTATGTAATCTAACTTAATGGGTATGAGGTGGTGGAGACACTTGCCACAGTAAGTATGGCACTGTTTGAGGTGGCGCAGAAGTTTACTGAAATAGAGGGTAGTACGAATGCCCATTCAGTAATGAAAACTAAGAAATAGTGGTGCAGTGGGTCTTTAGATGAAGAAATTCTAAGTTTTGTAAAGGGAGTGAAGGAGAAGCTCTCATAGCCTACTATTTGTCCCCCTCTTGTACTGCTACGATCATTCATTAGTTTCTCTCTTGTTCTTTGCTGCTTATACATGAATCTGTACTCTCCTTTCATCATCTATTTATTCATCTCTGGCTTTGCACATTCCTTCATGCTGTGGAGTTTCAAGAAATCAATGTCTGTCATGCTAATGAAGACTCCTATAACTGTGACTTAAAAATTTATTCTTAGTACTCAAGGGAGGTCACTCAGTTACATTACATTTTTAGTTTTTTATATATTTCACATGTAAATTTTATATTAACTTAAACTCGAAACTACAAACTTTTAATAATTAATTTAAGGAAGTTTACACAGGGTCTCTCAGCTCATAAATCTTAATGGTTTTCTAATAACTTTCCCAATAACCTTACTATTCATGTATACTAGGTTGTCTTAACATCAGAAACTAATCTCAAAGGCCCATATGAAAAAAAAAACAGTATTCATGAGATGGTGATATTTTAATATATCTTTCATCTGGTTTATAATCTAAAATAGTTAATATTAGTAGTTCTTCCCCCCCCCACATGGAAATTTAGTAGCTGATAATTGAGCAGCCCTCTGCTTCACATTGGTGTGACCTATCAGCATGAATAAGTTCACAGAAGTTATGAAAAATGCTAATCTATTACCAATCTGGGCTGATCAGGAAGTTACACAAGAGATTTTCTTGTTTCCTTAAAGATGATGTAATAAGGTTCATAAATTATGTTGTCAGTGCTCTATACGTCAGATTGGGTTTTTTTATGTACTTACTTCTGCTACTCTTCAGCATCGGCAAGCTTCTGTGATCAGTTTTTTCATGAGTCATAAATGGATTATCTAAGATGGCTGCTTCTTGAGAGCACACTTCAGTTCTGGAAACTGTCACTTGGAACAAAATCTTAAACAGTTGATTAAGAGCTGGATTGGCAAAATGAGAGCCAAAATGCCCTGCAGACAAAGTACTGCTAGAATATTGTGGCATTTTATTGTTTTTTTCAAAAACTGGCAGATGGATAATGGTGTATGGAAATGATATTTGAAGACAGTTTTCATTAGGAAAGGGAATGTGTATTGTTTCTAGAGCCCATAACAATGACTACAAAAATAAGAGCATAAGCTATACATGGTTCTAGCTGTATTTTCATTTACAAAATTTTGTACATAATTTTTTGGTTTTGTGTTATAGAACTATGTTATATATATATATATGTTGATTATGCTTTATACAGATGCATGATATGCATAGGTGCATGCTAAACAACATAAGGATGCATACATGGATGTGTGGAGTACATGAGTTCATGCAAAAAGCTATGTGTTATGCATGGGTGCTGCTATAGATAAAATCAATTTTTCTGGAATGAATAATGTACGTACAATACAGTTAGAGACACGGATTTATTTTTTATATATGCCTTTATAATATTTGTCTATTCATATCTTATGCACTCACAAACATGCAAAATAAGTCAGTATATATTAAGGATGTTCAACTGATATCTGGCTTATATCATTATAAGATCCTGATAAATTTTTATATGTATAGCAGCCATCTATAATATGTGTCAGTGTTCTAAGCATCCGTGAATATCGTGCACTCAAGCATAGATGGATTTTATACATAGTGCACTTTATGCATGAATGTGCATTGTTGATAAGCCAGTAAATTCTATGATCATTTCAGTCATGGAATCAAAAAGCTAATGACTTAATAATGCAGATATTTTTTTTTCCCTTTCGTATCACTGCTCAAGCAGCGAGATTCAGAATAATTTATTTGCTTTGCTACTACAAGTGCAGTTTCGAACAACGGAAAGCAGTGGAGAGAGACCCTTTCTTTGTTGTCAGGTTGCCCTTACCACTTCTTGCCTTGCTGCCTGACATCACCTGAAGTTAGAGGTTCTTCTCTTTTCTTTTCCTTTCTTTCAACGCCCTCAAGGATGAAGACACCCAGCAAGTATTAGCCTTCTCTTCGGACATAATCTGCCTGCCTGCCTCAGCACAAGTCCTATAGTCACAAGCTGCTACAAAAGCCTATGCATGCACGCATCTTGGTAGAGTTGGTCACCATAGAGACCTTAGAACCTGTTTCAATGCTTTCTTTAAGCACTGCCCAATAGAATTAGAGAGAAAGAAAGGCGTAATTTCCATTTTTAAACAAATATACACTTTGATAAGCTAATCATGGTTATGTTTTGAAGTTTCTGTTTTAACTGAAGTATTAGAGCAATAACAGTCTAAATTTATTTTTTTTTTAAATCGAAGTTGTTTTTTTTGCTTTCAAGGGAGACAACTCTGTTAGCAGGCGGCAGAGATCCTAAGGGGACATTGCTGTTATGCTCCCCGAAAATAAAATCAAAAGCACCTTCCACATCACATCTGCATTAAGATTTACCCACATTTTTATTTGAGAACTAGTTTATTTGCCGCTTTTTAGATTTTCACATTTCATTTTTGAAAATTTTTCCATGTGCGTAAATCTTAAAGTGGGCACGTACGAGATCTTAAGCAATTCTCCCAGTTGGTAAATTAAGACATTCCCAGAATACATCAGTGCTACAAAAGTTGGAGAGAGGGGGGGAGCTCGTGCTGGGGTGGCCTGCATATCCTGGATCTTACAGATGCATTGATGCTTGCAATTGAAAAGACCAAAAAAGAGAGGATTGTATTTGGATGAAGGGGGTGTTAGCCTTTTTTGGCAATGTTAGATTGTGGGACTATTTTCCTTGTTGTCATTGGATGGAGAAACCTGATTTTGTTTACTGCTGTTTTTAACATCGTTCATGGTTCACTGAATGTACCTGCGTGGTGCTGCAGTCAGGTGACTTGGCTGGGTTGGTGATGGTGGATGGTGGAATAATGATGCAGAGAACTGCGTTAAAATTGGCTAAAGCAACTGAATTGTTAAAGGTTTTCGTTAGTGATAGGGTAAATAAAACCACGTTGCCTTTTATCCCCATAGAAATCATGATAGTGTCCTAGCATTAAACCAAACAAAGCATTTAAAAATAAATCTAATGGTCCTACCCACTTGTAGCAAATTATTGAATCGATGTTTAAGGTCTAAGATGGATAAATTTCTCTGTCTTTATACTGGCTTTCAGAATTAGTTGTTAGAAATATCTACATGAAGTATATAAATTTTCTTGAGTTGCACAATATTTTTACAAAATGCTAGTATTAAGATTAAAGAACCACTATATTTTCTGTGGTATAAAATTAACTTAAAAACTTCACAATAGATAGCATTACTGATAAATGAAGACATCTGACTCTTAATTGTTTTATTTTTTCTGCATTGTTATTTGTAATGCTTGTATTTATCCTCTAATTTGTGTATTTTTAATTTAATCAAATGAAATATATAGAATAGTTTTTTTTAGATGTGTCAAAATTTTATTAAGCTCTTTTATTTAATGTTATATATATAAATAACTTTTATAAAAAGTATGAATCATCTTTTCTTGGTGAGTTTAATAATAACTGTTGGTTTTTATGTATATGTACTAATATCTGAGGAAAGTATGTACAAAATGTATACATTATGAAAAGCTGAAATGGAAAGTGAATACATGAGTGTAGGTAGGCCATTATGTATATATAAACCCATTGTTTGTATAAATTGATTATGAATGTAGGCCCATGTTTTTCCCCATTATGTATAAACTTATTCTATATACATCCAAGTTTTGAATAGCTTATTAAATCACCCTATAAACATTAACTGTTACGTATAACTGATGCTGTAGCAATCTAGATTGTATGCAGTTATAAGACATTACATGCTAAACTAAAAAAAAATATGCAGCACTGACTGTGTGTACCCATTTACCTGCAGTTTCACCATTTGTCTGATAATCTTTCATTAATTCTCTGCAAACTGTATTTTGTCAGAATCACCAGATTGATTGCTACGGAATCGGTACTCACCTAGTTACCTGTCAGAACGCAGCCAGAAGCAGCCAGCATTGGGATGTGTGTTCAAGGTGAGTTTTATATATATATACACACACACAATGTATGTATATACGTATACATTTTAAATACTTTTGGATGCGCTTGAAGAATGGGTTAGCATAGTATATATGGCAGGATTGCACAGCTTAGTTAGGTTTTTGTTGAGTGATGGCCAGGCAACAGTAGGGTTTTCTGTGACAGGTTTATCTGGCAGCAGGTTTGCATCATCCCCTCTCCCTTTCCAAGGTTTGTTCAGTTACATAACAATATCTGTGATTAATGAGCAAAATAATCTTATTTATTGCATGCTAGTTATTTTTTTAAAAATGCTTCAGAACTTCCTCCTCCTAATGGCGAACCCTGCTTTGGCAGATAAAAGGGGGCCATTCCTACAAGGAGGCCATGAGCTGTAATCTAATTTAAATAAAACATTTAAAAACATTAATTAATTCTTTGTGTAATAACTAGCTATAATAAGTTGTTTTTTTTAATTATTTGGTGGGATAGTTGATTACTTTTGAAAAATCAATGGCTAGCGATCTTTTGAGCTGTGTTTAATATACTAGGAAATGGGGGAATTGACCCTTTTATTCACCAAATCTGTTTAAGACTGGACAACTGCCTCAAGCTCTTTTTTAAATAAGTTCTTTAAAAAAATTTTCATGGTAAATCTGGAGACTTGTCTTGACAGAAAGAACAAAACCAGTTCTATAATCAAAAGGCCACAGTTCTATAGGAATTCCTTTTCTTTATTTTAATTCTCCATCTTTTTCTCATACATGGATTTCTTTAACTCTGATGCTTCCAAATCTATCTGCCTTTGACATATCTTTTGAAGTTTTATCACTATCCTGAAGAGTACCTGTCAAACGTCTTAGTCTTGCCACCAACATTCTGAAAATATCTGACTATTTCTATGAATGTTTTTTCTTTTAAATTTTATTAATTCCTAATATCTTAAAAAATAATGGGTAAAAGCCTATATAAGGTACTAGTCATACGAGTAAACGGGTAGGAGGGATGACCGTATCACACCCTAACTAATAAATGGTAGCTAATGCCTTTATAATAAACGTAAACAAAAAGTATTATGTCAGTTAACATCAGGATACTTAACAGCTTTAATGCATGTATTAGAAAATTAGTTATGCTTGTGTCTGCTCAATGATGTTTTTAAAATCCAGTGTCATCAAAAATATACTTGTTTATTCATACTGATGTTACTCGGGCATATTACCGAGATTGTGGGTTCTTGATCTCAGCGAAGGAAAAACTTTAGCTGTTTCATTTGTTTCCTGATGATTAACTTTGCGTCACACCTGTATGTTGTTGTTTTTTTAAAAATTTCCTGTGTGAAATGATCATTGGCCACATTTTTCAAAACTTTGTTTATGTTTTATTTTCTCTTTCAAACTTTTTTCGCAGCTGGTGGAAATCAATGGTAAGCCGAGAATAAAACTCAGTGAAGATCCAGAGAAGATCACCATTCCTGGTAAAAAGAACGTGTACCGACTATATGGAACAGACGGTAAGAGACCGCCAGCAAGTGTGTTTATAATTATGTCAATTGGGATTCTATCCGGACCAACAGAACTGAAAGCTCATCCTGATACATCACACACTATCTTACTTACTAAATATCTTGTCAGTACCATCTAAGTCAGTGGTGGCCATGAGAGGTAGGTGGCATGTCATGTGGGCATAATCATTGATTCAGTGACCTGGCGATCCTAATGTGTATAGTTTTATAGCATGGGTCAAAACAAAGAGAATATTACAAACTGGAATATGTGAGTACAAATTACAAAACTAACTGCAAAATACAGCTATACAAGAAAAATAATTACTCATATTAATGTTTAGCAAAAGGATTTTATTCTCTTGCCTAGTGGGATTTACAGAGCCACCCACTAACCAGCTCCTTTATACACAGTCACGAGTGTAGTTCCCAGTAGTGAGAGGTAACCAAGGTTGAAAAGAGAATTCCTTTGTCTTGGATTTGTGTTCAAGTTATTCTAGTGAGTCGGGGTATCTGTCAGAAATCCAATCATCAGGGAGCTCACTATTCTCACAAAGGAACTTTGCCACTTGACCTGAGTTCAGGAAATCGCTGCAACATTTTCCCCTCTGAAAACCCCCGATCATCATGATAAAGTAGCAGCTTGCCACTGCTCTCAGCCAGCTCTTCCATAAATTTCTGAAACAGATGGAAATTTAGTTTCCTAGTCTGAATTTTTAATACATCACACAACAACACTACATTTTTAAAATGCTGATCTTTGCAACACAGCACCTCCACTCCACACTGTATGCAATGATGCTTAAATATGTTGAGTTTAAGAGATTCCTCCACTACTGCTACACAATCAGAATGGCTGCCAAGTATTACTGGCGCTCCATCAGTGTGCGCACTTTTTTTTTTAGTTTATCCTAGTCCACCTTTGTTTTGATGTTCTCCAATAATCTCAGATGGTTGGGAGGTATTCGTGTTGTTTGAAGTACAGGATGTACTTCCAGTGACTTTGTTTGACAAACTTGAGGCAGCCTTTTGGCTATCAAATGATGAATTTGTCCATGAAACAAATACGGGTTTAACTAAAATAAATATGTAGATTATATTACTAAAAATAACACTTATTTATTTAGATGTCAATAGATTTCCTCTTCCATCAGCATGAGAATACTCAATAAAAATACACAATTGATTTATAGATAGATTTGTAGAGCATTATCTGTTAATAATCTACAGTATTCTACTATAAGCAAAGCATCACAATCATTAGTAGTTATATTATTTAGCAAGACAGGGAAATAGAATTTTTCCTTATGGGTTTGTCTTGTCATAAGCAGTTTGATAGTAGTAATATATATATATATATACAATTTGTTTATACATGGCTATTTTCCTTTCTGATTTTATTTTTTTAAATAAAAAATATTTAATATATTTTAGTAATTAAAACTGTACCATATACTTCTGGTTTCTTTCTTTACTCTGTAATGGTATAGGGCCTAATGTGTGATATTTGGAACATTATTTGGTGAATGTGTGTAATAGCTAGTCAGCCAGTTCAAGGGAAGGGGTGTGTGCCTTAAGACCTGTGCCTACTACTGGTGGTTTTTTTAATGTTATTGTCTGATTTCAGAGACTTTGACTGGTAAGTTTTAATTCAGAATTATTTACCCATCTATTATTTTTGTTTTTTTTTTCTTAAATTTCAAACATTTAAGAAAAATAACAAAGTAAATCCATGAGTACAATATCAGAAGCAATACAAGAGAAGTGTGAAACGATGTTCCTTATTATGTGGTTAGACAACAGTCACACCCACCTGCTACACCGGTCGTTCGTGTGTTGAGGTGATCTTATAAACAATGCCGCTTCAAATTTGCTTTGTTATAAGGGGACTTGGAGTGTGGAATCATGGGAAATGAAAACCAATGATAAACTAGATGCTAAAACTTTAACAAGGATTAAAGTGATTCATCCCTGAGGGAAGGGGAAGATCAAAGATGGCATGGAGGACCTCAGCAGAAGCAGAGCTAAAGGCCATTGGGATGTCATGGAGGGGCAATGAATGTAGCTGCACAGCACTGCCCAAGATGGAGGACAGTGGTGAGAAGGGCCCTATGCTCCACTTAGTATGAAAAGAAATCGGAAGAAGAAATTATTAGCAAAAGTTACTGATCACCTTTTATGAATCAAGTGATGGTTGTTGGCAGATAATTTATTTGGTCAGCAAAAAAAAACTTCTGATTATATTTATGTACTGTGTGCATAGAGTAAAATTGAATACACATTGTTACAGCCTAAGGTAGTGGTAATGATCACTGGAGGTAGCTTCAATCATCAAGTAAGAGCAGGATGCAGCCAGTTGGTTCCACAAGTCTCTCTTAGGTGCTTAATATCTTTCTGTTGTGGGACTTGATCAAGAGCACTTAATTTCTTGACTGTTTTGGTGCAGATAGAAAATCTGCATCAGATTATTTGAAATTTTCTCTAACTACATCTTTCCCGAGAGCACCCTCCTCTGCTCTGTGATTAAGGTGATGCAGTGAAGACTAATAAGTATTTCTCTTCAGTGGCTGCAGTCCTGCCACGTTATTCCTTTGCATGCTAACGCAGCTTGCCACGATATAATGGTGGTGATACATCTCAAATTTAATGACCACTTCACCGTGTGCCTCAATGATGTGTTATATATCAATATTAGTGATTTCCAACAGTAGTTTAGGTTGGCGTTTTGAATTATAAAAGTGTTTTGTGATGCCATGTTTAATTCAGTCAAATGCCTGCAGTTGAAAGTTGTTGATGATTTTAATCAAAGAGCGATGAAACATTTATGTACGGAATAATAGTGAGGATGAGACATCTTTGTGCACAGAATGAGAAGTGAGCAGCCCAGTTGCAGCAATTCAACTCGATGCAGTCCCACTCACCGAATGCTGTCAGGCAAATAATAGTGAAGATAGCATCAAATGCTTCCCTTGTGACTACAGATTAACACTAGAGGATGAGTCTTTTCTTTACTTGTTCATCTAAGAGATGCTTTTTTGAACTGTTTCAGACCTCTTTCATTTAGCTCTTATAAGACTCACCAAAACTTTCATTACTGGACCTCAGACTCAGAGGAACTTTATTGGATGTAGTTTAAATAATGGGGAATAACTTTATAACTTGTGAAAAAACGACGACAAATGCAGTAGGGACTACTTTCTCTTCCTATATATTTCTAATATTTTATTTATAAAAGTGCTTTTTCATAGACAACTTTTAATTCAGGCTCGTTTTAGCAAAAAAAGATTTTTAAGCTTAGTAGAAAATTTTTGACAAAACAGCATTGGGCAATCAAACGAGTTTCTTTTTTTTTAAACTTATTTTACTTTTCATTTGTTGCAGGAATTGCTCTTGTTGATCTCTTGCAACAACAGGGGGAGCCAGCTCCATGTGTTGGTGAGCGAGTGTTTTGTCGGCATCCATTCCAAGTAAGATAACTCTGTCTTTCTCTCTCTGCTGTTCTCTCCAATTTTCTATCTCTAATAATTAATAATTTTACTCTGATTATCTGTTTTTAAAGGGTTATTTTTAATATTAGCATTGGAAATAAATATGGAAATAGAAAAAACTAGTTGTAAAATGCAAATAACACAAAAGAATTGCTCTTGCGTAAAAATGAAATGCTTCATAGTACAGTCAAGTGTTGATGTAATACACTGATTACATGATAACCAATCACAATCAGAAAGCTTCACACCTTCATAAGCACTATAAAAGTATTGGTGGTGGTATTGTAGTGTGGTGAAAGTATTTGGTGAATACTATGGCTCCTGGAAAGCACATCATTTGACAAAGTCTTAACTAGTGATGACTACTCCATATTGTGGCCCGATTTCATGTTTCAGGAAGAGGATGTGCAAAACTGGTACTAAACAGCAGACATGGTCAGGGAAGAATGCTTTTTGGAGAGTTTTAGCTATGTAAACTACATTAGGGTTTGTTCACTACACAATAGACGATGCACCAAAAGAGATTTTGTGAATGGCTTAGCTAATTATGGATGTTAACGTTTCTTCAAGAACAGTAAGTGAGATGCACATCAGGATGAAGTGGCTTCAGTGGATGTGTAGCTGTCCGAAAACCTTTGCCGAGGAGGAAAATTAGGCAGCAGAGATAAGAGTGGGCCAATAAAATCTGGAAGGAGGTGCTTATGCAGATGATTCAAAGTTTGCACTGTTTGGCAATAATTAGTGGCAGTTTGTTTGAAGGTGATGTAGCACTTAGTGTGCAACAGCTCCAGCGAAGCAAGTGGGTGGATCAGTACAAGGGTGCCAGGGATTTGCATAAAATCAGAGGCATTGTCCTAGTGTCACTTGTGTGGAATTTCTGCTCTACCTTGTCCACATGAATGAAAACATCTACAAAGAGAGAATTATCCTTGATGTTTCTGCATGTGTCCCCCACTATAATTGTCTTTTATACATATAAGAAACATTTCTTGCTCAGTTGATATTGAGTGTACATGATATATCACCTTTGGGTGAATTCTACGATATAAGATTTCGTTCATAAGACTAATTACCATTGCATGATACACTGAAAGAACGGGGGGCTATCAGTAGTGTCCAGCGGACAGTCTTTCTACTTTTAATGAATAGTCCAACTAGCACCTACTTCTTTAAATTTGTTGTTAAAATTTTAACAGCTACAGCATACTTAGTTGCTTTACCCCATTTTGTTACCAAAATCTGTTATGCTGAATCATAACCCAGGTAACCATGGAAAAAGCCCCTTTTTTTGTGGAGAGGTATTCCTTTGCCCTGAGTATCTTGTATAAAGCCCAGCTGATTTCTGTCTGTTTTCATTTTCTTTAAGTTAAGTATGGAATGTTGCTCACGAGAACCAGTGATATGGAAAAATTCAGTAGTAAACACAAGAAACAAATAAAAAGATTACTCATATAATGACATGGGTGGTAACTAACAAACAATGGCACAGGTTACAGATACTTTTAGAGCAACAGCGATAGAAGATGAGAAATGCTGATTTGGGAAATAGACATTTGCCTAAGCAACAACCATATTGATTCAAGAAATATCAGTTCACTTGTGTTAGTATTTAAGTGATGGATGATTCTTAGTTTGGGTGATAGACTTTTGTGGGGGTGGGGGGGGGAGATCTCAAACTAATCAATGGTTTTAAATGTGTTGACAGTTACAGATTCTTTCAGCTATCTGCAGTTTAAATTACTAGGACTCAGTTATATGTTTGGCTTGATAGTTTTTTTTTTTAAAAAAAAGGAGAGCAGTAGAATTGTAAGTAAATGGAATGATTTATCAGCTGTGACTGTTGATAGTATTACTGTAAACTAGAATTTAAATGCAAAATTAATTCTTTTTCCTGGTGGCCCTTTCACAAGCCCATCTTTCTGCCTTGTGTCTGCTAAAATAGACCATTGGGGGGGAGGGGTTAGGTGGCCCTGTGCAGATGATTATCTATGGAGTAAAAATCAAAATTAAAAAATGA